>JARFJB010001950.1:1650000-1910000 GCA_036346205.1 Vesta saturnalis | reverse complement strand
GACTACGCTTTTATGACACACAAGATAAAACTGTTACGTGCGCCGAAAACATGGATATAAACATGTGAAATCTGTATTGATCTTTATTCAACGTATTTTGAGGTTAATAGTTTGCTAATTCAAATATTAACTTTATTTTAAATTCAATGAATACACTGCTTTGTTTAGCGTGAAATTGGGTTTTGGATACAAGTTACATGTTTGTTCAAGTATATATTACTTTCAATTGGCAACAGCTACCAAAGAGAAGACACCAGGGCAACAAAACTAATAAATATTTGTGCACTAGTTACTGGAGTATTAAATGCATGATTCATTGACATAACTGACAATATCACTAACATAATAACATATAATACAAGTGTATAAAGCCCGCGCGACGCCGATGGGTTCAAAAGCACAAGGCCGTAGCCTTTTAACGGAGCAGGGCCTTAAGGGCGCTTATACACGTGTATTATACGCTAGTAACCTGACTCATTAATCGTTGCGGTAGAAACGGTTAGCAATTGTTATTTCCTTGCTATTTACATTTATTGAAAATTCGTGAAGTTTGTTTCGTGAATTAGAAAATAATTGAAAACGTGGACATTTCGTGCGAGATTAAAAATTTCAAACGGCAATTGTACATTTCTCCTTCATTTAGATAAGTAAGGATTAGTTCTATTTGTGTACGAGTACTTATACATTTATTTATTTATTTTTTTTTAAATAAAATTACTGTTGTATCAAAATCAAAAGTGTTTCCTTTATGATGGTTTCAGTTTAAAGATGACGGTATCGCGACAAAAGGATGCGGATATGCGGATGCGCGACAAAAGGACGTGTTTTTTTTTTGTTTGGTATTTAAACTTTGGGAATTGTTAAATGAGCATCAAATATATATATATATATATATATATATATATATATATATATATCCTTTTGCGTGGTCATTTTATAAAAAATCGGAAATTAAGCAATTTTAACATGCTGTAATTCAAGCAATGATAAGGATTCGAAAATTGTATTCACGTTTGGGAGTTAAAAAAAAAAACTCATTGTTCGAAAAAATTCCACGGCGGAGTAATCTTTCTAAGAAAATTGATCGTCGGGTCAAACCTCGAAGTTTTTTCGCCCAGACTACGGAGATCAATACACCCTACTACCGCATTCAGATCGCATCCGATACGGAGAGCTTCTTCGAATGTATTAACTGCTGCTTCCACTTTCCTGTACTCCCTTTCACTCGTTGCGAATTGCCAGTATTTTTACTGCTAGTTCTAAGCTACGATGAAAAAGATTTAAGAATCATTGTATTATGTGAAGGTATTTATTTCCTAGCGTGGCGTGGCGTAATTATAATCGCAATTGAAATTTGGGAAAAACTTATTTTTTGTGATTTGCTCCCATTTGGATACTTAAAGACATATTAAGAGACGCGACGTCATCATCTTCGATGTCCTTATGTTCATTAATTCATGGAACATTTAGGAAAATTTTTAGGTTGGCAAAGCAATTATGTCATGCATGTCAATCTTACAAAATGTTTCAAAAGCAGGATGTGTCCAGTGGAAAACTTTGATATGAGCAAATTAGTGACCTTATTTTTAGCAATTTCACGTATTTCAGATTATCCTGATTATCTTTTATTTTCGCGTTTTATGACAGAATTTGGATAAAACAAAAGGCGACTAGATCAAATTTTCACTTTTAAAATTAAGACATTACCAACCGCCACAAAAATCCCTAAATCAACTAAAGTAAAAAAGTTTGTTTAAAAACGGCATAAAAAGGGCAAATTGCAAAAAAAAACGTGTTTCATAAGATCTTGCAGCACTCTTTCTTTAAAAAACCCGTGGCTACGCCACTCGTTTCTTTAAACTTGAATTCGTGCTTCAAGACGGGTCTTGTGAAACTTGTTTTTTAATATACTATTAACGTTTACTAGTTCTTGCTTTATTGTTTTAAATTATTGATTTGTGTAGCGTAAATAAAACGCTGTTTGAATGTGGTTATGCGGTCTAAGATCGGTACCGTTAATTTAAATAGTCTGTATTTCGAAATACTTTATTTCTGCACCAGGACTGTCTAAAATTATTGAATGTCAATATATTAACAATAAAAAAGTTCTAGCACTGATTAGGGTGTTTGTAAATAAGTGCGTACTCTACACCAGCCTGGAATATAACCCCCACTTTCAGCTCCGACGATGACGTCAGTAGGTCGATTTCCGCACGGAAGGTATTGAGAGTCAGATTTTCTTGTTGTTAATCAAAGTTTAAGCACTAAAAACCAAAACTCTGATCCCAAATGATCGGAAATTATATTTCTTAAAAATAACAATCCAAACAAAAAATCTTAGTAATAATGTCTCTTCTAGAAGTGTTTCTAGAATTGAACGATGCTTGTTATTCTTTATCTATAATGTAAGAGTGATTAGGGTACTAAATGTTTAGCTGTAAATTATATAATCTACTTTAACTGTAATTGATACTAATACAACACGAATAATAAAAAAGTCGGGAATTCATTTCGATGTTTCTAATTTTCTTTTTGACGCCAAACTTGTTTTGTGGTCTGCAATTACACTATTTCTTAATTTGTTATAGTTAGATAAAAAAAATTTCGTGCATTGCAAAAAAATTGCTTCAGCATGTTTCATGAAACTTTAGTTAATAGCTGGTAATCCTATTCCTATTATTAATCAACCATATGTGTTAAAATCAGTAAAATATCCATGCATTTTTTTTAATAAACACGTATGTAACTGCAATTTCAGTAAATACAACCATTAACTAGACTTTTGTTGCAATGCTTTAAATTATTGCTATGATATTAAACTTTTTTGACGCTCACAATTGATTTATAGAGGTTTCGTAATTTTTTATAATTATAGAATGCAATATTTTGTAACATTAAATAACGTAGTAATAAGGCAGATGTTTCGAGGATCCGGTACATGGCATATGCGAACCATATTCCGACAGATATTATTAGAATTTGTTGGCCAAGCCTAAAACTCTTCCGATTTAGTGATAGTGAAAAGAAATTCGATTGCGTAAGCTTCTATACCTACGTATGTATATGTAGGTTGGAAGGTAATTAGGTGAAAATAATTTTGTTCAATTCGCGTGGAAACCGAAAATCTAGTGCGTCGACGTAGGAAATAGAATAGATTAAACCATAGACACGTAGTCGTAGAATATTTAAAAAACGTAACAGGTCTATACCGTCATCTATATTTAGCCGCCCAATATATCTATGCCACACAAAAAAGTAGCTCAATAGAAATAGACGAACCTGATTGCCGATAGTTAAGAATTTATTCGAGATTTCGAAACCCCTTAAATTATACGATGTGGATAGTGTTTGATAATGATAATAATAAAAAAATCCAAAACTGTATTAACAGTATAGATTGCGAAATTGTGAGGGGGTAGATGTAAACTTTACGAAATAAAATATATATTGTAAAATTGTACAGATATTAAGTGTTTGCAAAAATCTATTGTAAATAATTCGTGAATAACCCTGCAACAGTAAATATTTTTGCGAACTTTTAATGTACATCGAACTAACGTTACATTACACTTATATAGGTAACATAAAATCACTAGCTTTCCAGTTTAAATAAGAAAAACTAATAAATTCAACGTTTTTCAACTTTTACGCCTTGTATCGCGAAAATTGGTCATAGTATTAGATTTAAAATAATAAAATAAAATAAAAAAAAAATCTATTTCGAGGCAACTATTGCATTTGCATATCTGGTACTGGAACTACAACTATGAAATACTTGCCTTTACAAAACAGGCACTTAGTATTTAGATTACACATACAGAAAAAAATCCAAATCACCCTGTATATATTCTGTTCATGCGTACTTAATGTAATATTATGAAATTAACATAAAAGTCACTCACGAAATACAAGGTATCGTTGTAATAGTTTCAAAGCCTATTTATTTTTGGTAGCTGACAGTATGCTTTTACGGTTCACCCTGTATTAACAGTATAGATTGCGAAATTGTGAGTGGGTAGATGTAAACTTTATGAAATAAAATATATATTGCAAAATTGTAGAGATATTAAGTGTTTGCAAAAATGTATTGTTAATAATTCGTGAATCACCCTGTAACAGTAAATATTTGTTGAGGAACTTTTAATGCACATCGAACTAAGCTTACATTGCACTTATATAGGTAACATAAAATCAATTTAGCTTTTCAGTTTAAATAAGAAAAACTAATAAATTCAACATTTTTCAACTTTTACGCCTTGTATCTCGAAAACTGGTATACTGAAAAAATAGTTACATTTAACCGACGACATTTTTTTCTTCTTAAAATACAATAACTTTTAATAAATAAATCATCCTGTATATATTGAAGCTTATGTATACAAGTATATTAATAGTAACAACTTTCTCAAAAATCAATTCGGAAGTACAGCGTTTTGAATTAAGTTATAAAAAAAATAATTGTATACTGTGGCTTATTCTGTAAAACATCCTGCATAATAAATATTTGTTGTGTAATATTTTATCGTCAAAATACCATATTGGATAGTACCTTTTGAAAAAATGGTTATACTGAAAATAGTGAGTTTCTGCAAAAAACTACGTTCATATATTTGTGAATCACCCTGTAGTTATAAATATTTTGAATTGTATGTGTTTACTAACGTATTACTTAAATATGCAGTAAACGTAGTTATGCAACATAAATGAAATCTAGCTCTTAAGTTTGAAAATACAAATTCCTAAAAACTGGGCATTTTCAACTTTAACACCCTGTATCTCGAAAACTAGCCATAGGGTTGAGTTGGGCCTATTGACACTTTTGGTTACTAAATCGAGTAAAACAACAGTTTCAGAAAATTTAACCGGTCGCCATTTTTCCTTTACTTGGGTGCGGGGACCTTTCATTTATTCCTATTTTTGTTTAAAATGTCGAAATTTTTAAAACTGTTTTTTTTCTTTTACTTTGCTTGAATAAACAACAATTTTCAATTGATTGGCATTGGTTCGCTTTTTTAACATGTACTTAGACAATAAAAACTATAAAAAACTTATTCAGAACTACAAAATTCTTCGACTAAATACCAAAACATAGGGTGGGCTGTTAATTCTGACGCTGAGTGTAAATTAAAGTAGCAAATCGTCGTTTGCAACAAGATTCTCTGATACCAATACCCATTTTCAAAATTCGATAGTAGCATTAAACTTTCTATTGGTTGATCAAGCATTCACATTGTAAATTTATGTAAAATGAATTGATACTTTTAATTATATACACATTTCACATAACAATAGATTATGTTACATTTATGTTTAAACCAACAAAAAAATTCGTTAGTTTACATACCAACATAAAAAAAATCTGTAGTGTCTCCACTTAACATCCCCGTATACATACATACCTATACCATAAAACTACTAGCGGATTTATATGATTATACATAATAAAATCACGTACATGCAAAAAGAACCTGAAAATACACACTTTAATAGTGTCTTAAGATGCACTTTCAAATCTGAACGTAGGTAACATCCAACGCCTTATATTTAAATCAAAAAATTAAAAATACTAATCTAAGTAGATTCTAATGTTTAACGCTTGTACAAAATTTTGAAAGTACGCCATTTTAAAATTAAAAATTAAAACAAAATTTAAAAACGATTTTAACAAAAAAAAAATTGCTGGTCCTCTCCTTCCTTACATTACGAGTCGAATTACTTAACCATGTGGCCGTTTGGTACTTCTATGTTTAATGTATATTGTTAGCATCTTATTAAATTGTTATAGATTTTGTAATTTATACCATTTTTGTTGATTTTGAGTTCAGTAATCAGGCTGAAACTACATATATGTGTTGTGTGTGTATATATATATATATATATATATATATATATATATATATATATATGCGTTTTTCACGATTTTTATTGATACTGCAGCATTCCAATCGAGAATCATAGTTAGAAGACTCAATTTACATAAGAAGAATTTTTTATCTAAACACCATTTCTGGTGCCATAATCAGCTTGAAATTTCACATCTAATAGTTTTTTAGATCCTTTCATGCGTGTAGGAAGTTTCAGATTGATAGCATCACTTTTACGACTAGTTTACTTGAAAAACTTGAAAACTATGCAAGTTAAGAGGTACTTCCGGTAGTCGCGTTTACATACAAACACACACACGCACGCACGCACTCACGCATCCACGCATGCACGCACGCACACACACAGCACATACTCACACTCATACTCACAGTCACAGTCACAGTGACAGTCACAGTCACACTCACACTCACACTCACACTCACACTCACACTCACACTCACACTCACACTCACACTCACACTCACACTCACACTCACACTCACACTCACACCTATACTCACACTCACATTCACACTACCACACTCTCTCCCTCTCCCTCTCACTCACACACACACACCCACGCATGCACGCACGAACGCACGCACCCACCCTCGCACGCACACACGCACCCACGCACGCACCCACTCACGCACCCACGCATGCACGCACGCAAACACGCACGCACTCATCACGTACGCAGACACACATAATTGATTCAAGGGCCTACAAATCGTGAAAATTCGTCAAAATCTCGTGGTTGAATTTTTTCATGACCGCAATACCTTCCCTTCCCTATACCATACTTGGTATAGTATACGGAAATGTAAAAAATCGGTTTCATAAAATCAAACATTAAAACACCCATTAGAGTGTCATAATGTACCGGGTGGACAACTAAGAACGGCCGTCGGCCATATCTCAGGAATGGATTATAGCACAAGTTCGGGAAAAAATTTTTTATAACAAAAGTGGCCTCGAGAAACGCCTGGAAATTATTTTCACAATTGTAGGTCCACCGCTAGACGGCGTATTTGACAGTTAAAATTTTAAAACGCAAAATTTTTCAAAATTTACTCAATTAAGGGGCACATTAAATATTATAATCAGATTCCTCGACAAATTCTGCATATTTTTATTTGACAAGTTTTAGTCTATCTCTTCAAATAAGGGGTGGGGGAGAGTGGGAACCTTGTTACGAAAAAACGCTTTAATTCAGGTTATGCTTGACCGATTTTAATAAACTTGATGTTGTTAAACAATAGACAATTTGTAAATTTGAAGCAATCTGGTTAATAACATAAATGCTAGAGGGCGCAGTTTAATATTTTTTTAATATTGTGTTTTCTCTTTACAATTTTAAATGGAAACATAAAAAGTAGACTAAATTAGTAATAAAACAGTAAAAACTGCAAGTCGATATCATTTTCCTATCCTGAGATATCGTAAGAAACAGGTAAATGGCGGGAATTGTTCTTCCAATGTCTAGTAGGCTAGTTCGCGTTAACGGAAATTATTAAATTTAGCCTGGATGAAAAGATCTTACATTGGTCTGCAGTAATTTAAGCTGTTATCATACTAATGTTATGGTTGCCGCTAGATTACCTAAATGTAATGCTGTCGCTACTAACAATGAGAACAAATTGTAAAATAATAATGTGATAAATCTAACAATTAAAACCTTAAATAAATAGCTACGTAATTAGTGTCGCCCTAAATGTTCGAAATGTCGTCCATCATTTTCAATGCATGAAATCTGACGGGTGGAGAGAACAGCGGTTTCAAATTCTGCCCTTGAAATACTTCGTATTGTCTGTCGTATTATTTCAATCATGTCAGCTCTTGTTGTGAGTCTATCGGCATAAACGAGATCTTTTATTCGCCCCCACAAATAAAAATCTAAACAGTTTAAATTACTGCAGACCAATGTAAGGTCTTGTCATCCAGGCTAAATTAAATAATTTCCGTTAACGCGAACTAGCCTACTAGACGCTGGAAGAACAATTCCCGCCATTTACCTGTTTGTTACGATATCTCAGTATAGGAAAAAGATATCGACTTGCAGTTTTCACTATTTTATTACTAATTTAGTTTACTTTTTAATGACCTACTTAAATTGTTATGCTTCCATTTAAAATTGTAAAGAGAAAACACAATATTAAAAAAATATTAAACAGCGCCCTCTAGCATTTATGTTATTAATCAGATTACTTCAAATTTACAAATTTTCTATTGTTTAAGAAAAGCTTTTCAAACAACATCAAGTTTATTAAAATCGGTCAAGCAGAACCTGAATTAAAGGCGTTTTTTCGTAACAAGGTTCCTACTCTCCCCCACCCCTTATTTGAAGAGATAGACTAAAACTTGTCAAATAAAAAATATGCAGAATTTGTCGCGGAATCTGATTATAATATTTAATACGCCCCTTAATTGAGTAAATTTTGAAAAATTTTGCTTTTTAAAATTTTAACTGTCAAATACGCCCTCTAGCGGTGGACCTACAATTCTGAAAATAATTTCCAAGCGTTTCTCGAGGACACTTTTGTTATAAAATTTTTTTTCCCGAACCTGTGCTATAATCCATTCCTGAGATATGGCCGACGGCCGTTCTTAGTTGGCCACCCGGTATATACTATAAACGTAAAACAGAAACAAGAAAAAAATAATTTCCTTGTCGGGGGTTAGAACTCTAATTCCTTGTATAACTAGTCCGATCATTCGCGCATGTATCCTATATCCTTTTATGTTTAACGTATATTGTTAGTATATTATTACATTGTTAGTTCGATAATCAAACTGAAATTACGTAAATATTCGTTTTGCAAGATTTTTGTTGATGCTGCAGCATCCCTGTCGAAAATATTTGTTAAAAGTCTCAAATTATGTAAGAATAGTTTTTTATTTAAATATCATTTTGGTGCCCTAATCAGCTCAATGTTTGATATCTAATAGTTTTTCCATGTCTTTCATGTGTGTAAGAATTTTCAAATTGATAGCTCCATTTTTACGAGTAGTTTACTTGAAGCGATTTCAAAACTGTGTAGGTTAAGAGGTACTTCCTCTGGTCCTACATATCCCAAAAGTTGATGCGAACCTACGATTTTGCCATATGCCGAATTTCATAACACTAGCTCAATCGGTCTGACCGCTATCCTTGGGTGAGGAATGGCTTGCTTTTAAACTTTTCAAATGCCCAATAATACGCTCATTAAATGTATCATTGTGAACGAAAATTATAATTCACTAAAAAGGTCGTAAAACGTGGTAACGGTTGCAGCAATTGTTTCTATAAAGAAAAGTTTGGGTGAATTTGCATTACATTTCAAATTGTAAGTGGCAAAATTGTAATCTGGATAAAAAAGGCTCAAGTTATACGAGTTAACTTGATTCGAAATTTTTATAATTTTGTGCTTTGTGCTTAGATAATGGCAATTAATTTCGTGAAGATACTTAAGTGTTACTTAAATAGGAATAATTAATCAAAATGAAAACAATGTGACGAGATTCCACAATTACGAGTGTGGACCACGTACTACTTTAAGAATTGTAGATTGTGCAATTCAATACTTTTTTAATGTGCATGATGCACTTGTCTGCCTATAATATAAATAGCATGTTTATGTGTGTCCATAATTTGGCAATTAGTAACTCATAGTTGTAGTAATACTTGAATTCGCGACGAGATTTAAAAATAAAATTTATTGAAATTTTTAATACAATTTACGAATTAATAATAACAAATAAAATATATTACATTATACGCAAGGTAAGAGTCTTTATTGGCTGTAGGAGATTACAGCTAATAAAAACCTATTGACCATGCTAATAATGTAAAATACTATTACATATTGCAGTTTCAATTTTCACACTTTCTATTATGTGTAGGTGGTTCAAATATAGTAAATCAGAAATGTCAAACTCAACCTCCCATTTACTAAGCTGACACAAATATTAATGCCTCAAACATGGTGATTGATTATATAAGCGTGAGAATTATTCAAGTTCTCTTAGTTTAATTGAGCAATTACTTTAATTTAGGTATCTTGAATGATATAACATAAGTTGCGGTTATGGTTTCTTCATTAAATGATTTTATAATCTGATCCCATTTAAACCGTCACGTATTCTATTCAAACTAGTTATAACGTTTATATAATCATACTGGAAAATTAAATATGATTTTAATCAAACCTTGCATGTTCGGTAAAATGAAATATTAAGTTATACTTAAAATATTTTGAATAAGAAATAAACTGAGATTTAGTTATAGGAAATGTTACGAGTTGCTGTAAATACATCTGCTTTTACATGAAGAGTTTAAAGTGGGTATTGCACCACGTATTGAAGTAACTCAAATAATATAACACAAAGAAGAATAAAATAAGTGCACTAGCTAGGAAACCACGTAAACAAAATAAAAGAACGAATTTCTCGTATCACAGCTCGTTAGCCACACTACTGCTTCTAGTGGGAAATTCCAAAACTGCTGTCGAAGCTATAATTAGCTTTCGTGGATATGTGCCTTACATTTAAAAGAAATTTTTCCTACTTAGGATCGATATCTTCCGAAAAACTTTCAGTCGATTCGTTTTTTGTTTGTAACAAAAATATATGTTTCTCACAAAGCCTCAGTTTTCTTTATGATTGTTGTTTATTGAATTGTTTTTATTGTAAGACAAGGAAGAAAAGGACAGAAGAAAATTGACATATTATTCACATTTCGAATGTAATATAAAAGAATGAACTTTTTCATATTCAAAGGAAATTGTAAGTACTTCTATTTTTAAATAAAAATATTGTTTTACATACAATTAGTTTTAGAAAAAAACGCTCTACATTGCTATTGTCGTTTGTGTTTATATAAAACTCACACTGTTTCGTATTTTACATATTCGAGTCATTAAACGAGTAAAGGAGTAAATAAAATTAAATGACATTAAAATTGTCCATACCTCTATTCATCTTATACGGTACTATATATCATGTAAGATGTTGCTTGCCGTTGTTGTAGCTAACATATTAGAAAATATTACCAATATTATCAACTTTTTCAATTTCTTACAGTTTTAGTTGCGCTTGGCTTTTGAGACCCAAACTGAAATATGAATCGACGACCTGAAATTCAAAATACATACTTTTGCTTTTCTAAAGATCTAAATGAATATAAACCAACCAGCATGCGAAATTTTTAAAATGATAAACTACGAGATGGGATTTCATCACCCCTACACGCACACAAAGCTAATAAATGTACGCATATACGGATGTTTAATGTGTTTAACAATGTACTACATTTGTTTTGTTACAAATCGTTGTCTAATAAATCACACCGTTAGAATAATCTGTCAAAACTGAATATAATTTTTTAACACAAGAAATAACTTGGAAATTGATTAATCCTAAGATACATACTACACTGCGCTGTCTGACTCGACTATATTTAGTTCATTTAGCTTCTTGAGACCTTACGCGAAGATTACAATTTTGCCGCCCCACAAGTTTGAATGTAATGTACATTAACACTAACTTTTTTTATAGAGATCATTCCTCCATTCACAACCTTTCCTTATATGCAGGGTGTCCTATAAAGCAATGTCCATCTCAAGGGTTTTTCAGTTATGAAGGCTTTTAGTGTTCTTAACATATTCTGATTCAACGTCATAATATACATCATACCTTGCTTGAGATACCACATAGCATTATAATATTCTACGTATATGAAATACATTGCATGGAATGTATTTCGCTGGTTATTCAGTATATACTGCACATTACATGCATATACGTTTATCATGCTTAACATGATCTATGGTATCTACAGCGAGTATATTTCATGGATATACTGTGTATTAATGAATATACAAATATATAATAGGAATATACCTTACACATTAAAAGTATATATCCAAGTAGCATTATAACAATCTAAGTATGAACAATACATATTGTGTTGGGATATATGTATATACATGGAATGTTTTACACTAGTGACTAGATATTGAATATAAATTGTAGATTGCAGGTACATTTATCAGACTTATGACCCACTTTATACATCTTCTGGCAATGTCTATCATGTGGGTATTATATAGGGTGATTCGCGAGCCCTTGTACATACTTGTGGTGGATATAGGATTCACCGAGACCATTAACGAATCACTATTAAAATTGACCAATTCAGGCTAATTAAGGAAATATATAGGGTGATTTACTTTTTTTGATCAAAGCAATACCACCCAAAGCAACGGATTTATTTCAACGTTTAGACTAATAGTCTAGGTTACAGTATCAACTTTTTCAGGTAGTAAAAAAATCAAATTTCAGGATCGTAATTTATAAAAGTTAATTATTGGGTCCTCGGGTCAAAACACATCCTGTATATCGTTTTTGTAATGTTTGTTTATTATGCCATAACGCTCCCGAATAGATGAATAAAATGAAGTCATTAACTAGTTTGGCACACTTAAGGGTAGTTCAGCATTGGATCGCATCTTTTTGAACTAAAGTAAATTCAACGCTATATCCACCAACTGTTCAATTTGTTTATTTGCTAATCTTATCAACATAGTTCGTCCATCCTCATCACGCTGGCTACAAAATAATAAACTAAAACTAATAAAAATTAGAAATTCAATTTTCAAAATGCATTCCATCAACCTCGATGCATTACTATCAACGTCTCCATCAGAGGATCGCTAGGTTGCTGGGCCAACCGTCAATCTGACATTTAAATAAATATTCCACTTTTATTAATTTTTTTCTTTTATATCACGTATTTTTATTTACATACAAATTAAATTATACACTAAAGCTGAATATGTAGATACTATTTATGTTTATGAGACGTTTTCCGGATAGAGTAACACCAAACCACTAGACTTTTTATTCGGTCTACAATTATTTAAAACAACATGGAAAACTTCCTTCTACCAGAATTTGAGTTAACAGGGTTCTTCGAGATAATGTTGCAGAGCAAAAAATATTATGGACATTGTACATGCAAACCCTAAAAACAGCACCATACGAATCAGTGCACAGCTGGGAATACCCCAAACACGCGTATGGAAAACACTAAAAAGAGGAAATCATATCCAAGAAGTTCAAAAGTTAGAAGAAGGTGACCATATTCCTAGGCTTACGTCTTCTCGTTGGATTCCATAGAAGAACAATCATTCGCACACGATTTACAGACAAAGCCCAATTCAGAAGGAACGGTGTTTGAGCAGCAGAAATTCTCATGTTCGGGCAAATAAAAATCCACTCACAGTAAGACAGATCCCCTGATTTCAACCCAGTGGACTACTTTCTGTGGGGCCATTTAAAACAAAAAGTTTATAAAGTTCCCATTGAAAACAGGGAGTAGCTATTACATAGAATTAATTTCTATTGTGCAGAAGTTCAACAAAATTCAGATATGATAAGAAAGCCAATTTTGAATTTATATCGACGTTTACAGCAATGCATCGAGGCTGGTGGAATGAATGCGTTTTGAAAATTTAATGTAAGTTCTTACTATTAGTTTTTATTATAGTGTTATGTATTAAAAAATAATGACTTCATTTTATTCATCTATCCGAGAGCTTTATGGAATACTAAACAAAAATGACAAAAACGATATATAGGATGTATTTTGGCTCGAGGTCCCAATAATTAACTTTTATAAATTACAGTTCTGGAATTTTATTTTTACTACCTGAAAAAGTCGTAGCTTATTAGTCTAAAACTTAAAGTAAGTCCGTCGAACAGTAGAGAAGATATAGTGTCAATTTTCTTTATTTTATCAAAGAAAGGAAACCACTCTATATTTACGTAATTAGGCGGAATCGGCTAATCTTAATAGCCATTCATTAATGGTATAGGTGTATCCTATATCAACCATAAGTATATGCAGTGGCTCGCCAATGCTCGTATATGTGTTCAAAGCTTACACACACTTTTTATGTTCATTGGAACTTTTGTTGAGGAATTATTGAGCAATAATTTTCTACTTGTATCTTTCAAAGAACAATGTAATATCAAAATTTTCTAATAACTAAAAACAAATACAAAAACAACTTTATTTTTAGATCCGGAAAAATATGGCACTTCTTCAAAAACATTAAAATATCGATTATGTTTAAGAAACTATCTTTTTATCTGGCCACATGAGTATGAAAATTTTGTATTAGTAGTCTAGCGAAGTATTAAAGTTACAATTATTATCAAAAGGAAAACGTAATCTACAGTGTGTCCCCGAATTGAGTACACAGTTGGTATGATGGACCAAAAATGTTCGAATTGGAATTTTATATTTTGGGATTCCGCCCTGCTTGGTCTGAAACTTATGTTTAGTTTACTTTCGATTTGGTAAAATCAAGTAGGCCTTTACAATTGAGCAAAATTCCGTTATTTGTCAATTTCGTTTCAGGTAAAGTACCTTTTTCTTTCATAGTACGCTAAAATGTTACTAAGAAAAGTTGTTAAACATGAAAAGTTATGGCGTTATAAGAATTCTCAGAGTGATCCGCCTACTTTGATAACAGAAATAGAAAATAAGAGAAACATATTTTGTATTATTTACGTTTACATGATAAATAGGGTGATTAGAAATGTTCAAATTAAAATTCAAATTTTTATAGTTTAGCAAAAAAAGAAATGAAACTACAATTACTCTATTTCGCTTCCTCCAAGATCTGCACTTTTTTCTATACTAACTCTAAAATCTTCATATACTTTCGTTATGATCATTGGGTTAATTTCATCTACGGCATCCCTAATTTTTTGTTTTATTAAGTCAATGTTATCATGAAGATCACAAGAATAAACTTTTTGTTTCAAATAACCCCATAAGTAACAATCCACAGGGGTTAAATCCGAAGATTTTGTTGGCCAATGTATTGGAATCATGTCGTCCAGTACACCTTTCAGGAAAGTGCTGGTTCAAAAAATTTGCAATCAAACGAGTCTTGTTGAAAATGAAAATCTTCTAGATTCACGTCTTCCATGGCAGGTAAAAAAAAGTTTTCGAGCACATCCAAATAGGAATTTTGGTTTGAATTAGTGTCAAAAAAATATGGGCCAATAATTTTATAACTGTTAGTTACTATACGAAAATGTGGATTCTCATCCGACCAATACCTACAATTTTGTGAAGGCACGATGACTTTAGTTGTAAAAGTTGACTCATCTGAGAAAAATATTTTTTTATAAAAATACTGTCGTTCAAAATATTTTCTCCAGCCCATAAACAAAACAGCAATCGTTGGCCATCGTCTCCAGCTTCTAATTTATGAATGAACATGGGTTTAAATGATTATAACTTTATTTTCTTTGAGAATTCTTTGTTTGTATGTGCGATTTACTTATTCATAATTCAGTAGACCGCTTTCTCAATGATAATTGATTATCAGTATTCATGGATTCTATCACCAACAGTGAAGCAACATCTTCATGAACATGAACTAGCTTTTTTATATTCAAATTTTGCACACTTCTTGCAGTTTCTGTAAACTTTTTCACAAGTTTTTTTACTCCATTTACAGAAATTGCCACCATTAGAAATCGCTCGTGAAACCTATTAATAACATGAGCATAAGATGCTTCCCCAAGTCCATAATATTGTATTAGGCGAATGCGCTGTTCGAGAGTCAACATTTTTAGTCCAAAAAACTACTGAACAAGTGAGAACTAAAGAACAAGTAATTTGCAAATTACTGAGATAAGTAATCAATTTAGCACAAATACTTGAAAGTTTTGAAGTGTCTTAGTGACACTTTGGCGTACTATGAACGAAAAATTTACTTTACCTGAAACGAAATTGACAAATAACGGATTTTTGCTCAACTGTAAAGGCCTACTTGAATTTAACAAATCGAAAGTAAACTAAAAATAAGTTTCAGACGAAGCAGGGCAGAATTCCAAAACACGAAATTCCAATTCGAAAATTTTTGGTCTATCATACCTATTGTGACCTCATTTTGTAGATTTTATAGGGTCTTTACAACTCTCCAGCCATTTTCATATCAAAGTTGTAGTATTATCTTTAATCATATCTACTTCAGTAACGTTCTTATATAAGTAATAAAACTATTCTATAAGGATTAGATTACAATTGGAAAACCTACACACAATTTTGAAAGTTTTTTCTTTATCTTGTTCGACGCATGCAAACTACCAACATACTGACAAAAAGTTGCTTAACAAAACCATTTAAGAATTAAAAAATACGTACTAAGTTAGTAAATTTGCTCCCACTAAACCACTGACTAGATAGAAGCAGAATCAAATGGACGACAGCACTGAGACTCCTACGATCTATTATGAAGTTGATATTGACATTACGAGGTCGTGCACATACTATACATGTTCTACGGATACCGGATGTAAATCAAATAGGGGCCACCCTTGTAACTTTTGAACTTGTCGTTAGATTTTGTTCAAGTTTTGATGCGTTATATTAGAGCCACTTTGGGATTTTTTTTACATAAAAAAACAATCTGACCGATTTCCGGTTTCACCGGAAATGACAAAAGCTGAAAATTTAAACGGCACGACCTGTATATTTTTGCATGTTTGAATTCTACGGCTTCAAATACATACAGTTCATGTGCCAAATGTCAACTCAAACGCCATTTTACTTTGACAGAGTCGGCTTCAGGAGCATGTTGTGTTAATAAAAATTAGAAAATTAAAAATTACTACTTCATTTAGGAATTAAGGAAATTACTATGCGTATCGTTTTACTACTACTTGAAAGAGATATTTAATACACAGGGACGTTAACAAACTTCACAAAAATTAATTATTAGGAAAAATTCTATTGTGGGGGTAATTGTACGTCAATTATCTTTAATTTAGATAACGTCATAATGATCTAAAATTTAAAAAAACTAAAAAGGAAATTAAATTAAAATGGCGCCTGGGTTGACATTTGACAGATGAACTGTATGTATTTGAAGCCCTAGAATCCAAATATGTAAAAAATACAGGGTATTCCATTTAAATTTTCAGCTTTTCGTCATTTTCGCTGAAACCGAAAGTCGTCCATATTGTCTTTTTATGTAAAAAAATCCCAAACTGAGACTAATATAATACACCAAAATTTGAACAAAATCTAACGATCCGTTCAAAAGTAACAGGGGTGATTTACACCCGGTATACAAAAATATAACGTATAGGGTACGTTTCAGATATACATTGCATATTCTGAACCTAAAATACATATACACTGCATATTGGACGTTACGTGAAATTAAGCATATAAATAATCTGAACGTTGCATTTGAAAGACAAATAGACGTTCATTCTAGGGGTGGAAGAAACAATTAGTTTATTTATTTTTCGGATATGAGCTGAACTAAATTTGCGTACAAAATTTGTAAAAAGTTACCTGTGTGTTAGCTTAAAAATGGCATGTCGCAAATCTCTAGGAAACGTTTTTAGTCATACCGACGAATGACGATACCCTGACCATTAGGCAAAGTTAACAATATTTTGGAATGAATTTGCGAAAAAAAAAACGCGTGGCTGATTTAATACTTATTTTACTACATACAAATTGGCCAGTATGAGAGAAGTTTACTTGTAGCCGTAAACAAATTTCTACAATCAGGTATGGATCTAGCATACAAAACACAACATCAAAACGATATTTAAAAAGCATGAAATGATCGGAACAACGCTGCCTAACCCAAAAACCAAATCAAGCTAGTAGATCAAGGAATATGCGATATTTCATGTGGAGACTGTAGCCGAACATACATAAGTCAAACAAACAAACGAATCAGTGCTAGGCTGGAAAAATTTCGATTAGCAGTAAGGAAAAACACTACAACCTCATATTTAGCACAACATGATACAATACCAACTTCGATAATACTGGAAGGATACCATCAGTAGAACATCTAACCAAGACAATAATAAGAGAGTCTGTAGAAATCGAAAAACACGCCCAAACAGCCTTAATACCGGAGACGACACGAGAAGACTGCCTAATACATGGATATTAATAGTAAACAAAAACCGTCAACCAATAATACACATGAGACCTCTTATGGAATCCACAGAAAAATCAACAAAGTGGAAAAAAGAAAGTAAGACAGACAATTAACAAAGAACGCACAGCAGACATCAGTTTAATTCGAATAACGCGAAGCAGAACAGTATTATTAGTGACCCTAAGATAGAAAATCAGAGTTTGCCGAAACGTCGCCAAATCAAGAAAAGTTCTTACATGAATCCTATCAATATACGCGGTCATGGACACGGAAGAAATGGGAATACACATAATACTCATGGAAATCTCAAGCGCATCGTAATTAACCTTTACGGGGAGGCTGAAAAGATGAAAACGCGAATATAAGCCTTAAAATCCCAAAAGGTAAGTATTTGTTTAGACATATAGTTTTATTGACGTTAAACCAATATTTCTAAATAATACGTCAATGAATTAAACTTTGATTGTATATATTTCGTTTGTCAGCAATAACTCGGTTAATTAAAGAGGAATGGGGATCTTTGTAGAGGGCTGATTTTTACAGTGTCAAGGAAGTGTTCACTCCAATTAAAATGAGCCGGCTTGAATATAATATCATGTAAATCATATGGACTATAGAAAAGTCGGGAAACACGTACACTTTGCTATTTATGGGGATATATTTTATATAAAAATCAACCCTGTGTTAACTACCTCCTCCTTACCACCAGCTCTCATGCCAAAATTTCCAATGGGAAACATAGTCGAGTGACTGTTTATATACTACTTTACTAAAGCAGTAGGCAATGTCAGATAAAAATAAATTACCTTTTAATTTTTTATTTATAATTCCAAACAAGAAGGTAGCAATAAGCCCATCAAATGTTCAAATTGATAACCATTGGGTTATAAAAATATGGTTTTAAATTCACTTACTGCTATATAAAAAAAGTAATTTATTTGTTTCTGGTATTGCTTATTGTTTTTAGTGTCAAAAATGTCGCTGGGTTGCATACAGAATCGAAAAACCTTTCAAACACTCGACTATCTTTCCTATTTTAAATTTTTGACATGAGGGTTGGCATGAGCAGTGGTGACTGACACTGATTAGATTTATATATAAAGTATACCCGTAAAAACCAAATTTGACGTGTTTCACGATTTTTGTACAGTCCCAATATTAACTATTATATACAGGGCGGCTCGTTTTAGCTGGAATGCACTGTATAATATTCATGTTACGTCACGCTCAAAACCACGTACTATATCGGTTTTCCTGAAAATGAGTTTCGTAGCTACATTTTAAAATTAGTTTGAAATATGTAGTGTTCCAAATTTATGTGGCATATGTCAGTTGTTTTTTTTTAATTGGTATCTTAACGAAATTTTTGATTACACATGAAAAATAAGGCAACTGTGCTAAACATAACTATTCTTGAGATAAAACACTTTCTTTGAAAATATTAGTTTTTTTAAAAGCGTCACATTATTGAAACGAATACATTTTAAATAGATACGAGGGTCACTATTTGTATTTTGAGGGTAACAATGAAAAAAGCAGTAATTGGTCATTGACAATTGCTTTATTGCATTTCGAAATATTTTCCTTGATGATCAATACACTTTTGGATTCGTTCGAACCATTTGTCATAGCATTTTTTCCAATCTTCTTAAGAAACCTCCGTAATATGGTTTTTGAACGCACCAACGGCTTCTTCCGCCGACGAAAATCGTTGTCCACGCAATTTATTCTTGACATTCGGGAACAACAAGAAGTCATTGGGTGCCGAATAATCGGTAGTTAGACAAGATGTGTAAGAGCTCACATTGTCGTGATGAAGAACCATCCGATGGCGCTTGTTTTCTTTTCCACACTTCACCAAAGACTTCCCGCAAACAAATGGTTGTGTACAATTCAGAATTGACCATTCTACGTTCGTCTAAAGGCACAGTTGCCACATGACCAGTTTTTTCGAAAAAACAGGCGACCATTTGTTTCGATGTGCTTCAAGCATGAACAAATTTTGTTGGATTTGGTTCATCTTGAAACACCGACACAGTCCACTGCTGTTTATGTTCCGACTGGTATGCATATCCAGGATTCGTCACTTGTTACAATATTATGTACATCTTATGAAGCACCGCCATTGTATTTCTTGAGCATTTGTGTGCACCAATTGATGCGTGCATGTTTTTGAGGTTTTGTCAAATTGTGTGGGATCCAACGAGAACAAACCTTTTTCACGGCTAAATGATCATGTAATATTCTATATCTGCTGGTGGAACTAATGCCTAGGGTTCCCTCAATTTCACAGTATATCGCGTGGCGATTATTAGTTTTTGCACATCATCTAGGTTTTCTTCAATAACAACTGACTTTGGACGACCTTCGCCTATTTCGTCAGTGAGCGAAAGGCGGCCACGATTAAAATCGCTATACCAGCGTTTCACAGTGGCAAAAGATGGAGCTTCATTGTCAAATGTGGAAATAAGTTGATCGCTGCATCCTTGTCTTGGTAATCCACGTCGAAAATCGGAATAAATCATCGCACGAAAATTTTCACGACTTAATTGCATTTCTATGCTGACACGAAATCTTCAAGTAACCGTAAACAACAAAAATAACGCTATTGACATAAAGTTTGAGGTATGTTAGTGTCAACAATGTTAGACGTTTTTTGATGGAAACGTAAAACGACGCCTAACTGCAATCAGTGTTGCCAAGGCTCGAAAAGTAAATAGTGGCCCTCGTACTCGTACAAATTTAGATACAATGTGATATATACGTCTTCAAAACGTTATACAGGGCGTTATGCCCTGTACTATATAATTTCCCTTTATCAGTTTGCTGTAGCTTTGTTAATGCAAATAGAATGAAATTTTGAGTTTTACGTAAAAGTTCCCTATACCCAAGTATAGCCGTTTTTCAGATAACAGATTTTTGTTTGAAAATCTTAGATTAGTTTAAGTACTTTAATTTATTGAAACAAACAGATAAATACTTAAGCAGATCTAATATTTTCAACACTTCAAAATGTAAGGTTCGATTCTTCAAAATGTTTCTACATAAGACTTTTTTTCATTTCCTTATATATATTCAGACCAACATAACCTTGTCAATCAAATAGATGTGTCTTGAACAAACGGATCGTAAAAAAATTGTTCTCTACATCAATCATGTTTTTTAGTTGTTTTTCACTAACAGCAAAAGTCGACTAAAACTAATATTTTCATGAAAAACGCTGAAGCCTGGTAATAAAATATTATATCAAACGGTTAGTTTGAAAGAACTGATAATGCTCAGCAGCACCGTCTAATTGAAGTAATGTACTAGCTCGAACGTTTAGGGGTATGTTTTCAAGATGATTCCAAAAATTTCTTTTTAGTAACCCTAAGAATTTGCTTCCATTTGAGTGACTATCAAAATAATAATAGGTTTCGATAATTCCGCCAATTACATTAAGGTTCCGTTTATTATGATGGTTAATAGTTCAAAATAAATTTCTACTTTCCGTGTCATAATAATGGAAGTTATATGACGACTAATTATGACCATTATTATGAAAACTTGATTCGTTCGTAAACTAGACATAATTAAAAAAAATTCTCATCCTCCATTTTCAACATACCACAAACAAAAGCCTAATCTGCTATGAAAATCAGTACCATGCAAACCTTCACGTATTGCAATGTGGTAAGGGTAAAAGTTAAATTTTGCAGGGGCTCTTCTTATTCTTGCGCGACTTAAACCTGTCTTCTGCCATTTTTCTTGTGCTCGTATTTGGATTCTATATTATACTGGGTGTCCCACAACGAACCGACGCGATCGATTTCTCAAAAAGTACGCAATGGAAAATTTTGAAAATTTGGCGGTATACCAATGTCAACTCGAATAAGATATTTTCAAGATGGCGACACTTCCGTTTATACCGGAAGTTGATGTTTACCTTCTTATTTTAAACGGGACACCTTATATGTGATTTCATTCTTAGATTCTATCAAAAATTTTAGACATATCTTATGTATCTATACCTAACTTTAGCCGTTTTTGAGATATTTAATATTTTACGTCAAAAATGACGTTTGCAGACCCTAAAATAATTAATAATTTTTCCTATAAGAAATCCTTAATTATTCAATTTGAGATGGATTCCTTGTAAAAAGGGACCCATTTGGATATTTTGATTTTAAATTAATACAGGGTAACCAAAAATTAAGCACAAAAATTAAGTTATAAAAAACGTAGTCATTTTTTTAAAATGGAAACCCCCTAATTTTATAATGCTATCTTATTTAGCATTGAAAATAAGGGCAACTTTGTGTAAAGTTGTCTATTACAAAAATGTGTAGTTTTCGAAATATTAGCAATTAAAGATTTTTTTTTATGAAAATGCTGTTACATAAATTTTGTAAGTTAGCTATTACAACTGCCATGACGACGAAAAAAAAAAACAATAAATTTCAATTGAAATGTCATTATTTATAGTTATTTGACATTAAGTAATAATTAATAATCACGCCGGGGCGATTAAACTACATGCAGATTATTTAAATTTATTTATTATCTACCGTGTAAGAGAGTTTTAAAAATTAATAAAAGAAAATTTATGCTCAATAACCAATTCACAGAAAAACAATTATTTTAGTAAATGTTCATATTAGAGTAAGTTCTTCACGAGTAGCTTTGGAATCTTGACTCAAACTTGCGAATGCGTCCCTTACTCTTGCCATAGAATCTTCCTTTGTTGTAATTGGATTAAAATACACGATGTTTTTTTATTGTTCCCCATATAAAATAATCAAAAACTTTAAGGTCAGGAGAACAAGGTGGTCACGGAAAAGATCCATCACTAGCAAGCTCATAAAAAGTCGCTCGCAAGAAGTTGTTAACAGAAAAGGTTCTATGTGGAGGGGCGCCATCGTGTTGGTAAAAAAGTTGCCTGTGTTCCTCGAGAGGTAAATTCTATAATATCTAAATATCGTTCCCCTGCAAAATGTTAAAAGGTAATTAAAAATAGGAAAATAAATTACATTTTATTATTATTTACCATTTAAGTTTTCTTGAAAATTTTGTTATTTTACGGCATGGGGATTCGAATGGGAATTGTATCGGTTAAAAAGACCATTATTTTGTAAATTTAGCCTCGTCACTCCAAATAATATTTTCCAAAAATCGGCGGATGTCTTGTGCCATTGTTAAAATAAACTCGCAAAACTGCACTCTGTTAGGAAAATAAATAAGGATGAAAATTGAGTTTTGCTAAAATTCTTTGCATTGAACTTCTTGAGATTCCGGTATGGGCTGCCCATCTCTTATTGAAGACATAGGATATGCCACAAAATATTCCATAATTGTAGTTTCGAGAATTTCATCGATGACAATTGATTCTTTTATTAATTTATTTCTTAACGGCGCCGTAATTTTTAAAATCCTTGATTATTTGTCTTACACTGCACCGTGACGGTTTCTGTCTATCTGGACATCTTTCAGCAAATATCTCGTAGGTTCTTGATAAAACTCTATTACATTCATCGTAGATAATAAATAAATTTAAATAATCTTCGTGCGTATAGTTTAATCGCCCCGGCATGATTATTAATTATTACTTAATGTCAAATAAGAAATAATGACATTTCAATTAGCTAACTAACAAAATTTATAAAACATAGCATTTTCATAATAAAAAAAACCTTTAAACGTCAGTTCTACATACATAAAGACAAAATTTACATCGATTGGGGCTTGAAGCTTGACGGCGCAGTTGGTTAGCGCGGTACTTTAGCAAAGTACACGTCGTAGGTTCAAACCCTACTCGAGGTGAACTTTTTATTTATGTATTTAATAAAATTAATAATAATAAAAAAAAATATTTAATGGCTAATCTTTCGAAAACTACACATTTTTGTAATAGACAACAACACAAAGTTACCCTTATTTTTAATGCTAAATAAGGTAGCATTATAAAAATGACTTTTTACCTATTTTATAACTTAATTTTTGTGCCTAATTTTTTGTCACCCTGTATTAATTTAAAATCAATATATCCACACAGTATATGAAAACAGGTCCCTTTCTACAAGAAATCTATTTTAAATTGAATAATAAAGGCTTTTTTATAGGCAAGATTATTAATCATTTTAGGGTCTGCAACGCCATTTTTGACGTAGAATACTAAATATTTCAAAAACGGCTAAACTTAGGTATAAGACATTACACAAAATATATAATCTAAAAATGAAATAATATATAGGGTGTCCCACTTAAAATAAGAGGGTAAACATCAACTTCCGATATAACCCGAAATGACGCCATCTTGAAAAAATTTGGTCGAGTTGCGCCCATAGGCATTGGTCTAGTACCAAATTTCCAAAATTTTACATTGCGCACTTTTTGAGAAATCGATCGCGTCGGTTTCCTCGTGGGACACCCTGTATATTGCAGTACTAAAAACTTATTTCCTGTATATTTGTAATAGGATCTAATATCTATCGCTTTGTATATTTCACGAGCCGGAAACTGCTCAGCCTAACACCTAACACTAACAAATCTATAGAAACATTTCATTAAAATAATACATATTCTAAAAAATTAAAAAAATTTAGTGCACCCTAGACAAAGCTGCAACACTCCTCTAATTTAGACACGCGTTCAAGAACGTGCGGCTACGGTCCTAACGTCATATCACATAATCATTGCAGTCTTACCATATCCAAATTTGTGTAACAGTTCATAAATGTTTTCTTCAATAACATAAAATTAAAAAAATATCTAGGTGGTACAACACACGATCTTCCAACCCACAAAGCGGAAACTAAAAGAAATGAAATAATTTTAATAATAATTATTTATTCAGGATAATTATGCAAAACTCTTCTGTAATACGCCCATAACAAAACTAGCCAACATTTTAAAAACAACAACAATAATGGGCCTTCAAACCTGTAGCGTCCCCCAGGTACCCTATCTTGAAAAGTGTAATTTGAACTTATTTGCAAGAATGTAAATTCAAGAACAAAACAATCGCTAAGTGATTTATTTATTATATTATATTGTGGCAATAAGGTTACTATTACTCATATTGATTGCTTGCCTTACATGGACTTTCCTGACAATAACTAAAGACTAGATTTTATTTACAAGTCTGATATTTAATTACTCGCAACCCTCCAATCTGATCAAAGGAAGTGGCCGTTTAGTGGTAGGTACGTTGTTCTATCTGAATTAGATAGGCTGGATGGGGTAAGTGTTGCATCATGTGGGGCAGGTAAACAATAAAACTACTCAAATTAAAACCAACGAGCTTTGCGCAATGGTGGTTCAGCTCGTTAATGTACTATTGTGGAAAAGAACCACCAATAAAACCCACTTTATTCATAAATAGGTAATGGCACAAGTACATTAATAAATCAAATAAAAAAAAACATTGAAAGAGTTAAATATATAACAAAACATCCTTAAATCAGGTTAAAGTGTGTACAAAATTATAAGATTAAGAGAAAAATAAATAAAAAGCAGTTTAGATACACATAAACACAATAATAAAAAAACATGTAGTCACAACTACAATTGTGTCATAAATAATCAAAATAAAAATCATAATACAAAACATTTGGCCCTTTAAAATCAATCATGCCGGTAAATAAGCACATAAAACAATAAAACAATTTATGGTACATATAAAATGCAACAGTAAAATTGCACAGGTGATAATAAGGTAAAAGCAAGGACAAAAGAAAATAGACAAGGAATTTACACGTACACAATTGTTTAGTGACTACTAAAGCACAAAATACATATGGAAACTTACAATGATATATATATATATATATATATATATATATATATATATATATATATATATATATATAAGAGAAATTAGCACGCGGCAAGCAATTCTACAAAAAAAACTGACTAAAAAAACACTCATTAAAGCAAAGCCTTACAAGGGTAACTTATGATTAGATCGTGGCCGATATATAAGTTCGCGTGCGTTAGAAAAATACAGCGCCCCTTTGTCAGGTTACACATTCATCTACGCAAGAATAAAAACAATAAAAATGAAGTGTTTAATGGCTATCTGGTCTCGGGAGTGTGTACCCACCTGGCAATTACCTTTTACAATTAATAACCAAAGCGGTATTATGTACCCGTTTACCAGCCCACCTCTACACAAATATAAATATAAACAACCCTATATTGTATTTTAGCAGATTTCAGCTTAATGAGCCCGTGTGCGAATGAGATACCATTGCAAGGCAATGCTCGGTTTTTAATACGTTATATACGTTGGTAAAGTTTCTTGCAGACAGTCTTAATTTATATATAAAAATACCTACTTACACTTGAATATATATTACTTTAATTGATCACAGACACAAATCGTTAACATACGCGGTTTAACTTCAAAAAGGGTGACTGTTATTTATAGATTAATATTTCAAAAACACATTAAAACTAACACTAGAATTATTTTAATAACAAACTATTTTCAATGAAGGTCGATCTGGCTCCGTCGACACTCTAACTGTAACTCTCTTTTCCCCGATTTCAAAAACTAACTACATTTACTCCCAGAATCAACGCCGTTTTTCAAAAGTAATAAAAGACAAAAAATTATTATGTTGGAACAGCTTCATATTAATTATTGAACAACATCTTAATTTTAAAATAGGCATTCGTCCGTAACAAACCCTACATTTAGGTCTCGAGTTTCCAAGTACCATACAAAGACGTCTTTGATTGCAGTGTGTTCCGTCGTAATTAATTACTAACTAGTGACATTTTTACACCAAGAATGTGCAACTAAGAATTTCGAATGATTCGTTACGCCTCAGTAAAGCAGCTTTTAAGTGTACACCTGTTAGTCAACCCTCAAAACACATGTTTTCCAACCATCACCCAAATATTAGTAACAAACATTCCTTACATAAAATATATAAGTAAAATATTTTGAAAACATTAGCAAATTACGACATTAAGCATTCACTAATTATCTTTTCTATCGCGGTAACAATGGCGATTTGACAATCACCATACAATAATAACATTTTCGGGGTCCGCTACCTACAAACCTTCATGTCAGATAGAGGTTAAGCTGTCAACTTGAAAAAAATCCAGAAACGCCCGTTTCTATAAAAATATCGATAAAACAGTTTAAGCATTTTCTATCTTGTTTAAATAATTTTTATACTTATGTAGCTTTGTACTACGAAACTTTATACAGCACAGTTATGCAATATTAAATTATCATTAAAAATATGTTTACACGTTTTCATATAAAGGAGATCGTTGTTTGAACAAACATTTAAACTTGTTTAATGCCTTTATATAGGAATTTCTATGTTTGCGCTTGCTCCCTCACTCATTCATCCATTTACTCACTCTCTCATGCACACGCACACCCGCACACACACGCACACACACGCACACGTACACTCACACGAACACACACACGCATGCGCACACGCACACGCACACGCACACGCACACGCACACGCACACGCACACGCACACGCACACGCACACGCACAAGCACAAGCACACGCACACGCACACGCACACGCACACGCACACGCACACGCACACGCACACGCACACACACACGCACACGCACACGCACACGGACACGCACACGCACAAGCACACGCACACGCACAGGCAGACGCACACACACACGCACACGCACACGCACACGCACACGCACGCGCACACGCACACGCACACGCACGCGCACACGCATACGTACACGCACACGCACACCCACACGTACGCTGTTTCCCCTTCCCAGACGAACATACACACACACGCAAGTACGCACGCGCGCACACACACGTACGCACGCACACACGCACGCACGCACGCACGTCCGCACGCACGTACACAACACGTACACACACACACACACACACACACACACACACACACACACCTACACACACACACACACCACACACACCCACGCACGCACGTACGCACGCACGTAGGCACGTACGCACGCATGCACACACACACGCACACACACAAACATAGACCTACTCAGACGGGGTGCGCACGCGCACGCACACGAACACACATTAAGTTGAAAATAGTCTCGATGGTTTTCAAAATGCTGAGAACGTGTAAATCAGGTAAAGCTGTACATGAAAGCAATAATTTACTTATGGATACGCTCATAAAAGGTAACTAATCTGTTTTGATAGAAAGTATGTTATCGAGCAACTCGTGCTTTAAATAAATTTGAAATAACTTGACATATTTTTAAAGAAATAGGTAAATCATCGTTCGTTAACATTAAAGAAAAGAATAAATATAAGGTTTGAATACAGAAATCCATACCTTTAAAAACATCAAGTTTGTAAGTAAAACTGTAATGTTTATCATTTTTGCACAGTATAAAAGTTTATTTTCTTTACTCTGTGAACGTAACCAGCATTTTTATCGACAATCAAGAAATATTATCGAAACTTTATTAAAATTAAATCAAAGCTTCCAAAAAAAAAAAGGAGGAAATTACTTCTTATCAACATTGACGCACTGTTTGGTGACAAGCACCCCAATCATGTCTCTTGAAGTTGCAATCTAGCATCACTTGTCACTTTAACCTAACCAGAATTTGAGCAACTTCTTCCACTAATTAGCGTGACTTGTAGGGGCGTCGACTGACAGTTGCCTGCGGTTATAACTTGGGGTGCTTTCTTTATAGTTGCTCAGTTCAAATCCGTAGATCTCTTGAGGATTTATTTACAAAAGTGCCACAACTATATTTATCTTCTACAATTGAGGTAACAAGCGTTATATTGTCCTTATTAGATTGAAGTATTAGTTTTATATTTCCTTTTTTTGCAGATACTGTTTAGTAAATATTATAATGAATTAATCGACGAGAATGTTTGGAGCACTTATTACCAACCATTAAGATTAATAAACGCTACAGGGGAGAGTCGCATGCATTGCAACCTTATAGAATTAGAGATTGTTTCAACGAGTTAGATAAATACTTTAATTCAAATTGGATGCTATACTTCACAACACATCTTCAAGAAGACAAATCAAGTGTGTTGCTCAATCGTGTTTTGCGTTTATTGTTATTCCAACTACGGTTGTCCGATATAAATTATAACTGTTTAAATCTAAAAACACTATAATTGTCGATAATGATACTATTCAATTCCTTAACAAAAATTAAAATACATCTAAAACATTGGAGCTTATAAAAATGTCATCCTAAGGAATTGTATTGTTTTAACCAAAATCAAACAGAATTTCTAAAACCTGTTGAATAATTCTGTACTGTATTTAGTATCAAGATAACAATTTTATTCAACAGCGTGCTGAATGAATTCTATTTATAAAATTAATCTGTAAGCATTTCGAAAGATTGTAGAAAACTTCATTAAATTACAATTATCATTATATTGAAATATGAAACTAACGCTAAAAACAATGAATTAATTTAGGTGTGTAAATGGAATACCCAGCAACGCACAGTCCTAATTAGTTAGCTCAACAGAATACAGTTGAAAGTTTCGCCTAGCAGCTAGGCCCTAGCTCCTACTTGTACAATATAAATTGGAAAAGAAAATTTACGCTAATTAAATGAGTTTTAAAACGAAATACAAATATAGCCATAAAAAGTTATTTTATTGTTACTGACATTAATTTCAATTCTATTACAAATACTTTTATTGCAAACCGCATTAAAGTATACTTTGTCTTTTACTATTAAATTATTTAAAAATTAACATTTTTTCAGATTTAATTAAATTAATGTATATGATTATAAAAAAATCTGGTGTTCCACTCAACCTTCTATACATACAAAGTATGTATAGGGGAGGCTGGTACCTTGGAATACTTTTTTGTTTTTAATTTTTTTATAAGTGTAAAATTAATTTTTCAGAAATATTAAACTAGAATCTTAAAATAAGTACAATGTTACAATAGTACACATATTTTCAAAGTGATTGGCAAAAACCCTTCAAAATAAAAAATATTTTAATTGTTCCACGGTACAAGTTCATGTACCTTGGAACGCACCCTCTTGTACCTTCGAACACATCCTTTTGTACATCTTGTACATTGAAACAGTATACCCTATATCGTGAAACAAAAACTTGTATCCCTTAATATTACTTGACAACAAATAATAATCATATAAGCCGTAAAACCCTTTATTGAAAAAACATCAGAAACAAAATTGACTTACATTATAATTGCTGAATTCAATCTGAATCCATAATTGTCGTTTTACACGCTCAGATTCATAAAGGCTGACTGGCTTAGGCAGCGTCGTTAAAATATCATCTTTGCTTACATCAAATATTTCCTCAGGCTTTACTATAAATGTATTACTCTGGCCAATACGTGTATAAAATTTTATTTGAAATTCGGGCAAATTTTGGTCTTTAGATATAATTTGCCCAACAAAATGTTTTGTTAGTCCTCTCTTTTGTGGAAATTGGAGTAATACATATTGTTCCACTCCTAATGCTACCATTTCAAAAGCCTTTTGCTCTTCAGTGTCGCGGATATCCTCTGTAACAAGGTGTGACAGCGTCATCTCCTCATCATCGTCGTCGTCATCCACTTTTATTTTGGCCCTCCAAACCTTTTCTGAATCAGAATCACTTTCACATATTTTTCTTGTTGCTTCTTTATCTTCTGTTGTAGTTCTTTGCTTTTTTTCTTTTTGTTTTATAATGTTTCTTCTTTCTGGAGTGTCTGTTATTATGCGTGTTTTACCTGCCTTCCTTCCCCAGTTGCTAACTTTTCTACCTGTGGTTTTCGGATATGGTAGAATTACTTCTGGTGTGATAAAGATCTCAGTGAAGTCAGTAGTAGCGAAAGCATGAGGACGGGTATGCATATATTCATAAATAGACCCTGGTGCGCTAGAAGAGCCACATAACGTTCCTGATGTTAAGGCAGCTTCTGTATTTTAGAAGCTGAGTTAATGGACTGTTACATATGAAACAAGGAAATCTTCTTTGAAAAATATATTTCTGTTAAGCGGATAGATGCCAGCTGAACGGAACCCACTTATAAAATTATTGGTGCTAACGGCCCTAAGTCCCAAATCCTCTGCTATGCTGTATATGTCATAGGTTTTCCCGGGTTTGTTCATAAGCCAAGCATTGACAGTTCGGTTATAAAAAGTTTTGAGTAGACCAAACACAATCAGATCGAGCAGCTGGAGTTTGTTTGACGTATGGGATGGGAAGGTCGCCATTACGATTCCTACTTCCGAAGCATATTCGACAGCCTCCACCGACAAGTGCGTTTCATGATTATCCAATACAAGCATAACGCGTTCGTCTTTTAATGGTTTAACATGAGCATTAAAGTGTTGCAAAGATTTGAGGAAAAGTAAGTCGTTGCTTCATCCGGAGGGATTTGCACCACCAATAGTGCCGGGTGGTGCTACCTTAATCATAAATTCTTTGTAGTTTACTCACGAAAAAATTAGCATAGGCGGAATGTGATTGCCGATAGCATTAACTGGCGTAATCAACGTGGCCAATTGTCCACGTTCCGCTGATATTACACTCTCTATCTGTTTCACTCATTTTACGCAATGATTTTGCTTGATATTTGCACAGTTCTTAGCCCAGTTCATCCGTATTCCAAATGCGCTCTGGAGGTATTGGGCCAAACCACCTATGAACATTTTCAATGTTGTTGAAGAAGCTGTTAATATTATTTTTATTAAAACTGGTAGATCTACAGAGACTAATAGCATTTCTAATAGACAGGATTTGGGATGTCTTTGCATAAACAGTCTCATTCATTCTTGAGACTGCAATATGTTCTCATCCCATTTCGCCGGGCGCTTCTTATTATTTACCTTTTCTAGTTATGCCATACTGAATTTGGGCAATAGTTGTAATATATTTCACAAGGTTACAATACAGCAGTGCGCTGGTTTTACACCTCAAAATTTATGCTTAAAAATCTATATTAACTAAATACTTTAGTTTCGTTTTATTACGGATTTAAAAGTTTTCTTAAGAGCTACATATATTCTTGACAGAAGGTGAGTAAATCATTTTCTTTTCAACGTTATCACACCTTTTAGATGACCATTCAACTAAATACACTTTCTACTATTAGCGCTCAATTCATACCTAAAACATTTGATTCTCTAGGTTTTCTTTTGGGATTTGGTGTTGTCCTTCCTCGTTTCTTCAGGGTACTGCTGTAACGGATCCTCCACCTGTACATGGTTAGTGCTTCTTTCTAAATATTGGCTCGTGGGGTTATTCCACAATCGGCTCGTTCTTTCATCAAAAGAACGCAGATTTAGGCTAAATAAAACATTCGGGGTAATATACAAACAACTTACTGGAGTGTCTTTATTTTGATTAATTCATGACGGAGCTCTGGATATATAGACAATCGCTTCAGTTAAATTTACATTTAAACGTGACTCGTTTTTTGACGAATTACAGTTGTGACTTTAAATTGTGTTACATTTAACGAGGTTATTTACGTGGAATCGTAAGTGTGTAATTAGGATTTAGTAGTAATTAACTAATTTGTACTTACTCAGGTGCTCGCTTTTACAGTTGCTAATTTAGCTTCAATGGTACACTATTTTAATGTGCATTAACTTTTAATATTCAAAATTTGATGTATGCTATAAATAGCTGTTACATTTTTGCACATACCGCTTTGAAGTTGTTACTTATTTAGAGCTGAAATTTGAACTTTTGTAATTCGACAGTTGTTATACAGAGTGCTTCCCGTTATATTTTAACATTTGTGCTTTTGTAAACTGAAATGCTTTATATAGGGTGGTCTATGTTACAATTTGATAGTTGCTTAACGCGTTAAATGTTTGATGTATGTTCTATGCTTCTCACATGCTATGTATAACTATTTAAGTGTACGTTCCAACAATCTATCATAATAAGGAAGCCACTAATGAAATTATTCATGAACATAGGTATTGTGGCTTTCAGTCACAAAGGGTATACCTATTGTTTAGAGTTTCACTGTGCAATTATTAGGGTTCAAGTTTATGCTTCTAATCTTTGCTTGTAGTAGTAGTAGCACACTACCACCTTTTTTTGCTTGAAAACGTATGCTTTACGTTTCAGTCATTTCGGTTAATCACTTTTAAATTTCTTTTTCTTTCTGTGCTTAATAATAACGCAACGGTAGACATCTGGCTAAAACATTTTGGTTATGCGGAGTTAGAACTCTCTTTACTTGCATTACCAGTCCGATCACTTAACTATGTGACCATTGAATGGTTTTATATTTATCGTATATTGTTAGCATATTGAATTGTTATAGATTTTTAATTTTTACCATTTTTTTCATTTTTATTCCAATTATCAAGCTGAAACTAAGTATATATGCGTTTTTCACGATATTTATTGATACTGCAATATCCCAGTCGAGAATTTGGTTAAAGATTTCAATTTATATAAGAATAGTTTTCATTTAAATACCATTTTTGGTGAACTTATCATCTTAAAATGTCATATCTAATATTTTATCAGTGCAATTCATACGTGTAAGGAATTTCAAATTGATAACTCCATTTTTACGAGTGGTTGACGTGAAAAATTTTAAAACTGTGTAGGTTAACAGGTACTTCCGGTGCTCCTACATGTCCCAAACATGGATTCAGAGACCCTCAAAACGTCAAGATCCGTCAAAATCTCGAGGTCGAATTTTTTCATGATCACAATACCTTCCTTTTACTGTATATATAGTATACGAGAATTTAAAAAGTAGGGCGTGCTAAATAAATTGGCGTTTCCAGCTTACTGAAGCTTTCAAAAATCCATCTTTAATTTGGAAAACAGTTACAAAGTAAACACGCTTTAGTCCAATTACAAAATAATTTAATAGTATTTTCTAATTTAAAGTAAAACGCTAGAAACTAACATACACAAACAAAACTAAGATACCCAATTATGACATAGGATAAAACGTAACAGGACCGGCGCTAGCAGTTTTGCCGCCTGGTGCAAAAACGAGACATAATACCCCTTCAGCCTCTCATAAAAGTCACCCAAGGATGAAAAGTTTGTATATTTAGGTAATGAGCATGGTTTACATTAAACACGAACAGTAATATTAAAGCTATAAGGTAATAGTAGGTGCAATGAGTGAGTAACATATATCTATTAAAGAATGAAACATATATTAAACAAACTACATACAGTAATACAATGCTGTAAAAAATAACAAAACTGCGTAAAAAAAGTGTTTTTTTCTTACTTTTATTCACGATAGTAAATAAGAGAGCTATACACGCAGCATGCTTCTGCGGGAACATTTCATAGTCAGTATTTGAGAGAGACGCGCAGTGAGGGATGGAATATAGAGGGAGTCAGAGCCCGAGATCTCGACAGAATTATACTTAAGTGCTATATGTTTTATCTGTTGATGTGTTAGAAGAATTGTTTTATAGTACATTACGCATTTCTTTCCCATGCAAAGAACATGAGGTAGATGTAATGTCCAGATATGTGCATTATTATGTATTAATGATAATCAAACAATATTATAAACAAGATGATAGATGTAGTAAAGTGCCAAGAAGAAGAAAAAGTCCAGACTGAAATCTTCCTAAATTTTATGTTCCTTTGTGCCTATAAATAATATACGGATGTATGAATACTACGATTTTATAACTGTCCCCGTGAATTTTTTTAGATTTGCAAAATTTATTTCCAGTAAGTGCCATTTTGTGTTCAGAAATAAGAAAAATGTGTTTTTTTTTTGTGTGAAATTTATTAATAGACCTTTATCCACAGCGTACACCTTGTTTCATGTATTTACTGAAAGAGTATAAACAAATATTGTTGATAAAATCAAATTTAGTGCAACATAGTTAATTTTCTTTTGCGCTTACACTTTAGTGGTGAATTCAACCCAATATCATTACCCATTCTATTCGTTACTTAACTTTAACCCTATCTAGTTTATTTACTATGATAAAAATCAGGATTTGTAAAATTAAAATAGTAAGACAAATGTTGTTAAGATGTATAGGTTATCGCACCTTTTATTTATAAGCATTCATTTCGACAACATTGTGCAGAAATGCCAGTAGAAACTATTGTTCCACATTTCCTCGGAGGATTAATAAACTTTCAGAAAACCTCAGAACTTCTGAATAATATTTTTATTGTTCTTATTCTATAGGTAATGTAACCAAACCGGTTAGCCGAATTTGGGTAGCTGTGGAACGTAAGAAATTTTACATTATTCTCAAATTAAAAAAGCTACTTTCTCCACTTTCCACATTTACGGGCAAGGCCAACAAAATTCTTATCGTAATGCTGAGTTTAGGAGCAACATTTAAAGTAGTGATCTGTTTTAAAACTTCAATTGAATTTTGTTTTACATTTATAAACTCTAAAACGGATTCTATTTCATCGACTAGCCCAAATATGTTTACATTTCTTGATTAACAATCAGTCAATAGTATTTCCAAGTCCTCATAATATTCAGTTAACTCGTTTTAAGGTAAATTTTTCAAATCATGTATGTCGAACAAAATTTGAGAGTGGTTGCTGTAGGTATTCGTCAAATCACATCTGAGTTTTAAAGTATTAACATCTTGAGCTATTGTAAAACAATAAAATAACATTTTAAATTTTATTTTGGGATCTACGACCTGATAATTGCTCGATTTGTAAGTAAAGTTAACAGTTTTTCGTCGAACTTTGTGACGCGGGTGTGTTAACTCGAAATCAGCTGTGATGTCAATAACGTCGGCGGTTCTTTTGCATTTTATCAAAATCATCATCCGAACGAAGATCCTTGAAAATAATTGAAGTTTGCTTACTGCCTATTTTTGCTGTTACAAATTTTTTTGTTATTTTTAAAAACGTCATATTCTACCGCAGAGGTGTGCGATGTGCTCGCCGTTTTCAATGTTTTGAAAACGCCTGCATTTCTGTTAAGCAATATGCGATAAAATACCCTGAAAGACAACTTTATAGCAAAAAAGTGTTTAAGCGTTTAGCAAGTCATCTCGGACAAACTGCAAATGTTTATACCAAACCCTCAAATAGAAGATAACGACCAGTCCGAAGTGAAGGTTCAATTATAAGTGTCCTTGCTCATGCAGAAGCGGATTCACTTTTAAGCGTCACAACAATATCGAATGATTTAGGGGTCAACAAAACGAGAGCTTTAAATGATTTTAACTTACATCCGTACCATATGGCTTTACATCCAGCTCTAGTAGAAGCTAATTTTGACCGTAGATAAGATTTTTGCAATTTGCTTAAAAATATGATGCAGGAAGAACCGCAATTTAGTTGTCGAATCTTGTCGACAGACGAAGTAACTTTTATGAACACCGTAGAAGTAAATCTGCACCATATGCATTATTGGTGAGAAAATAATCCTTATTGGCTAAGAGAAGTACACCACTAAAACCAGTGAAGTGTAAATGTTTGATGCGGTATATTGTGAAATGGAATTATTGGCCCGCATATTTTTAATGGTCATTAAACGGTGAACTACACCTCCAATTTTTGACCAACGACCTACCCGGCTTATTGAAGCCCTTTGTTAAAAATTAGAAGAATAATGTGGTAACAACCTCTAGGGTGTCCCGCGGGTTTTTCCCGCGATGTTTAAAATTTTTTAGATATCCGAATAGGTAGATTGGGCGTGGACGCCTGTTTCCATGTCCTACCAAACCCCCGGACCTTATAGTTTTAAATTTTTATTCATGTGGTGGACTAAGGTCTATAAAACCCGTCATACATCGCAAGAAGATATGATTGGCCGTATCCATTAATATCAAGCACTGAAATTGCAAAGGCTGTTCTGAGTAGACCACGTTAAATAAATAAGTGTATTTTATCTAACGGAAAACATTTTGAACGTTTATAAAGTGTGAATGAATTTTGTTGGAATTGTTTGTATAACGTATACTTTTATTCCTTTTAATAGCATTTCTCCTGTCTTTGTTTATTTATATTAACTATTAAAGTTTCAGTTATGCAGTTTTGTAACAATACGTAAAGAATTAATAAGCAATTAATTTTTCTTTGGTACCTAAATGCAATTTTTCCGTTATTTTTTTTACTATAACTTTCCAATTGTCATCAAATAATTACAAGAAAGCTTTTAAACGTTTTAAGAAAAGTTAAAAAACTACAAAAAGAATAAAGAAGATATAGATCATATTATTATTATACTAATGATAAAAAGGTTTAAAGAAACTTTTTTTTTACCAGATAAGAACCATTTTATAAATTTCAATTTGGTAGAACCGAAATTATAGCGGATTTATTCAGATGCTTTTCTCTTCTTCCCCCAGCTTTGCTTGCGGCTGTTTGACATCTGTCAAACTTGTCACAACACTGCCATTTTTTGCAAGGCATTCTGGATAAAAATATAAACACTGCACTCGTGCCACCGTGGTGCGCCTTTTTGTTTGAATGATTACTATGTCAGAGAGTACCAAATTCAAAGTAAATAAATTCAAAACTAGTAACAATATTAGCAAAAGTATAGATTTTACATTTTAATATGTTTTTCCATAAATAAATTTTTTTTTCTGAAAAAAATTTAAACATGACATGCTTAGGTAATAAAATATTTGGTTTTATGTTTTAATTTTACCATAGTTTTTACCTAATAAAGATATCGAACTGCTTTTTTTACCAATACTTTACAAATTTTAGGTATTTTCTGTTTATGATTAAATAATGATATGGTTACATTTAAAAATATCGAAAAAAATCGCAAAATCTGCTATGTATTCAAAAAATGCCCTTTAGCGGTGGCTTTAAAAGAAAATATTATAAATGGTTACATTTTTATGCTTAAAAAACCTTTTATTTAATAAATTTCGATCTGATGAAACTAGAAATATAATGTTATTAAAAAAGATATGATTTTCCCCTCTCACCCACTCTTATTTTGCGGCCCAGAACTTAAAGTGCTTACAAAAAGTTTCAAAACTTTACAAACATAATATTTGTATTATACACTAATCACCAAATTTTCTATAAAGACATTTTTTAATAATGCGCCACCTAGCGGCAAGGGCACAAACTTCAAAATAATTTCCAGCAGTTTCTCTTAGACACATTTATTATACATTTTCTTTCGAACACACTCTGCGACGAAAGGGTATTGAGATATCGCGGAAGGCCGACCTACATAGGTTTTTTTTTTTATAAATACTACCCAGTTTTTACAGTTTTATCTGGCATCATGGATTCACTACCTAAAGGTTAGTGAATAATTTTCTTATAAAATTCTTTAAATTATTTCAATAATTAGCAATGAATTGGACGTGGCTTAAGATATTTTATTATGTGGAATACGAATATGAAATATAATGCTTGAAATTTCTAATCCCTTTGTGTTGATTGTAATATGTAAGATAAAAAGAAAAACCTACGCATGTGCATGTCAAAAAAATAAAACAAGTAATTAAATTTTTATTTTCTTAATTTAGGATTAGTTTCATCATCCATAAGGACGATAGATCTGAACTCCATTAGGTAATTTTGTTTCTAGTATGAAAGTTGTGTTCATACACAGTATGGCGATAGAAATAAACGTGAAAACACGTTTGCTAAACAAATATTTTCTGGCGAAAGTATTGTTGCAATCTCTTGGATTTCGTAAAAAGAGTTGCCATAACTACACCTACAGCGAAATTTCTGAATCTCAAGAACCAGAAGATATATGATCAAGGTATTGGTATGTAAGTGAGGCGAGGTTGGTTCTGTACAGTCAGAATCCAAATAAAGGCTGCCAGGTGTTCCAAATTCTAAGGCTGCAAGTATTTTTGTGTAGCCGTTGATACCTACAGGCTAATATCAAACCAGTTACAAAATGATTAAACCTGTTCATCTGAAATTCTACTTATCAATAAGCTAGGAAAGATTTATTGGACGCTTACTACGTTTGGGTTATAAAGTACCTCTATGAAAGTTGCACGCACAAGGCCAAGCGGATATAACAAATTCTGGGAGATCCGTCCAGGAGTCAGCTACAACTTCAACTTAAAATATTTTCCACCCTTTGAGATGACCACTAGGGGGCGTAATAGAGGCATTAAAACATAAAATATGATTTCCTCAAAAAATTACGTGAAAAGTATTATTATTATTGTAACGTTCAGAGTTTTTTGAACAAAAAGCTTATACGTCATCTTTGTCGTTTGTGAAACAAAGTAGTGGGGGAAGGTTACCCCTTTATTCTGAAAATTTTTTATAACTCCGGTTTTATTTAAACCAAATTATGCGAACCTGATCTTGTTTAGAAGATCTTTCCATGCCTTATCATTTACCTCGCATATATTTTACTAATGCTACCAGAGGGCACTATCTTAAAAACTGACATATTTTGTGAAGTCTTTTGAAAAATTTAAATAAAATGATAATTACATTTTTTTAGAGCAAACGGAACGTAAAAAACTGGCGAACACAGCAATCAGATATCTCATCTTAAACTGCAAATATTAGCAAAAACATGAATAAAATATAAAAGTATAGAATACTAATGTTAACCTAGTTTGTGGTTTTTGAATATCGACTAAGCTCTCGAAACAGAAAAGTCACTAATGCCAAAAATTTAATAATTTGAATATCAAACTATTAATTCGTCGCGTTCGCAGTGTTAATGTAGAAGATTATTTAACAATACCTTTGTCACTTCAAAATGCTGTCGATTTTATCGGTATTTATTCTGAATGTAGAATGTTTGCCTGTTTAGCAACTCGTTCTCATACCAAGGGAAGTGTCCTCCGTCCTATACACATGATAAATATTTTAGCGTATGCGTGTAGCGTCACCCCTCAGCTAAGTGCTGGAATAATTTCAAAAGGCTGAAGAAGGTGTTTCCCGGTTTACAGTGCATCGAATATTGAATTAGCATAGGTGATGAATAATTATCATTACTAACATAAAATTTACCGTTAATTCTTTTATCTTCGAAACACGCCCTGCTATTAATTAAACTGTGTGTTAGAATACATCAGTATCATATTGAGCTCCACCAAGCTTCGACTGCCACAGACGACGATAGAAAGTTGGACTACTGTCATTGGTTAATATATGCACGGTGTCCCAAATAAGAGTAATAGATTTTAAATGTAAATGCACAACTTATTAATTGCTCTAAAGAGATGGGTTTTTCACTGACAGAATTCGTTTACCCAATAGTTTTTGTCCCATCGATACAGGGTGTTTTAATTTTACCAACATTAGTTGGTAAAATTAAAACGAAAAAATATTTATTATTTTAAATGGAACGCCCTGTATACTTCGATGTCATTTAAAAGCGGGTTTCATCTTCTAATAAAAATATTATACTTTCATATCAATTTCATAACAATCACAGAATTTTAATTAGAAAGATTGCTGGGATTTTAGAAACTTCCAAAGGTGACGTTCAAAGGTTTAAAACTAACTCCATATAAAATATACTCCCACCAAAAATTGTACGAGTCAGACTATTAAAACTAATGGTATGCGAAATTTTACTAGATTTATTCAGGACTGAACCTGACACGTTGTTCATTATGTCTAATGTAGCAACGTCTCACTTTAGCGGAATGTATAACAAACATAATTGAAGAATATGGAGCTCTGAAAAACCTACTTCTTTTAATGAATCTGAATGCGATAGTCCAAAAGTTAATGTTTGGTGTGCACTGTCCCAGACAAAAATCTATGGACTCTTTTTGTTTACGGAACCAACTGTGACAGGTCCAAATTACACAGATATGTTGGAACAATTTTTTTATCCACAGTTACTTCAAGATGGAATTAGAGATATCGTTTACTTTCAACAAAATGGCGCACCACCGCATTGTTCATTGGTGACACGAGATTCATTAAATAATTGTTTTAATCAAAAGTGGATAGATCGAACTGGACCGATGAATGGTCACCGCGTTAATTGTCCCAAATTTTGTTCTCTGGGGATATGTGAAGGATAAGTGCTACAATCCTAAGACTAACAACTTAAAAGAACTAAAAAATAACATTAGGAACGTTATCGAAAATTGTATTACGCCAGACATGTTACAGAAATCGTTTGAAAATTTAAATATTTGCTTGCGTTTGTGCACTTAAGAAGAGGATAGGCACATACAGCATTTAATGTAATTTTTAGATCCTTCATCCAATAATTGCTTTATTATTTGTGTTAAATTGTTATGTTTTGTTACTGAATAAATTCTTTGCCAGATTTGTGAATTCTGTTTAATATCAGTTTTTACGCAAAGAACACTGCAGTGTTACGTGACAACTCGAATATCTTACAATGTTCCCAGTAGTTTCGACATAATTGTAAAAAATGGGCATAAAAAAAATTTTTTTTAAACCCTGTACTTTAAATACGGATGCCGTTTCGAAAATTTTTTACTAAGCAAACCCAACTTATTTTTCCGTGTTCTACCTATCCTAGCAGCAGGACCACCCTGTATGTACTATGCCTGAATCATATAATCATAATATAAATATAATCATATAATTTGTTGTTAAGAAAACTAAAGGTATGAAACTATACACTCTTGAACAGAAGTTGAATCCCTCTTTTGAATGCCATCGAAATATTCAGGGCGTTCCATTTAAAATAAATATTTTTTCGTTTTAATTTGACAAACATTTGTAAAACACCCTGTATTGATGTTATAAAGTTTGAACAAACTTTAAAAAAACTATTGAGTAAACGAATTCAATTAGTGAAAACCCCTTCTCTTTAGAGCAATTAATAATTTAAAATCACTCTTATTTGGGACAACCAATGTTAGCGTAAGAATTCTATGGACGGATGAAGCAACATTCCATATTGGTGGAGAAATCAGTACGCACAATATGCATTACTGGTCCGCGTTAAATCTCCAAGTAAAAAATTAGATATCCCTCTGAAAATTTTGGGCCGCTAAATGGGTATATATTTACGTTGTATTTATATATTTTTTAATATTTCCGGTTTAAAATGAGATATGCAATTACGGTTTTCGCCAGTTTTTTAGGTTCTTTTTGTTCTATACATTCGTTATAAAAAAGTATCCTTTTCAAAAAAATTTGCACAATATGTCAGTTACTGAGATAGGACCCCCTAACGTCATTAGTATATATGTAGCCATAACTCATGAAGTGAACGAAACGAGGTCAAGTTCACGTAATTTGGTTAAGTCAAATCGGAGGTGTGACCGTTTTTAATAATAAAGATGTAACCTTTCCCCACCACTTCATTTCACAAATGACAACTTGACACTTGAAAACTCTGAACGTGTACCTTTTCTTTTTGAGAGTTATATTTTTATGTTTTGGTGCCTTTGAGGCTTGAAAACATTTTTCCATGATTTCTCTTAGACACTTTCACCGAGATTGTCACATTGTGTGAAATAGTGAGGAAAATTGAGCAATATTTTTTATTTGGTTGTAATATAGGAATTAATTCAGAATTTTATTATTTTAAAAATGTTAGTGGAAAAGAATTTTCTTAATGCTAAAATAAAAATTATTTAGAGATTTAAGTTAATTAGTACGAATGTATTAATCCGTAGACCGTTCAGTTTACTAAATTTAATCATAGCCATTTTCACATCCTGAGCTTTTGTAAATACTGTTGAGAACTTATTTGACTCAGTCTACAGTACTGTTATCTTATGCATCGTGCATACTCTGAACTGACAGTTTTTTGTTACTACTTTTGTCATTCCCTGTGAAAACCTGAGTCGTCTTTTAAAGAATCTGGGTGCTTTGGGAAAAGAAGGGACAGAAGCCTGCTTCCCTTTTCAGTCAGTTAGGATATAATTACAAATTATTAATTATTGTGGCTGGGATTTCAGCACCCGAACGGGTTGACCTGATCAAAATAAAAATTAAATCATTTTTTTTTAATTCTGCCGAATAATTCGGAAACAGTAAATTTTAGAGATAGGATACCTTATATAAACTGACCTTAAAATTTAATGATGATTCCGAAAACGGTATAAAAATTAGGGTGTTCCATTTGAAATAAGCAAGTTAATGAGGTTCAAAATCGGATGAATACTTTGGGGGTAAAGGACTTTTTTAAAATTAAAATACGTCAAAACCTAGCTTATTAAGTTTTCTTAGAGCCCCAGAATACAGATTCCGAAATTCGCTGTCAGGGTATAATAGCACCGATTTTTTTGGAACCCCCACAGCTGTCAAAATTTACATATTTTTCCAAATAATTCGAAAACAGTAAATTTTTAAGATAAAACATCTTACATAAATTAATATTAAAACTTGGCAATAAATCACAATATAGTAAAAAATTGGGGCTTCTATTTAAAAAAAAAACATAATTTCTTACTACCACACTTTTATGACGCACCACGTATATTTGATATAATTTTAAAATGCGCACCTCTTAAACACCAAAAACTTTGATAGGAAACGTTTCCTTATAAAATTCATATTTACTGAGATATCGCACTTTGACGCACTAATGAGCAACCGTGTATAAGTTAATTAAATGATAACGTTTAGAATTGTGAAATATGAGAACACTTTTAAATTATTAAATCCAAGCATATCAAGTGCATTCGTTTTAATTAGTTGCTCTTTTCGTAGTTTACAGATTACGAGAATTTTATGCAGCATTATTAGTTAGAAAGATTGTGTGCTTTATAATTTTATACTTTCATTGCCAGTATTAGCAATTCGGTGTAATTAATTTTAAAGAGATTAGATAATATAATTAGAAAAGCTCAATTTTCATCATGGGGCACAAACTGTATAATTTTATTTAAGAAGATTAGATGTAATTAAACGTAAACGTAATACTGGTTTATTAAATAAAGTATGTACAACAATCAGATGTAAAGCTGTTACAAAGTATTTACTAAATCCCATTTTCTGTTATACCAACCAAATACCCAAAGTGTTTAAATCAAGTGTTTTATTGAAAAATAAACTTTAACAATAAAACTGAATGCGTTTGTAAAAGATTTAGGCATTGTCTAACTTTGAACATAAAATTATCATTCTTGTGTGAAATATTGCAAGATCGCGAATGAAACCAAAGTATAAGAGAAGAGAAGATTTGAATTCATATTAAACATATTTCTTTGAGAACTTCATATACCAAGGAAACGTTTATAATTTTTGAATATATAAAATATTGTGTCAGTAGTTTATTGGTTTTATTTTTATCCGCTTGTAACGTAAAAGATTAAAACAAAATGTAAAATTTAAGATTTATGAGATATTTTAAATACTGGAAGAGAATAATTTATTACGGAAACTTGAATTCAAAAACACATATACGACTTCTACATTAAACATTTTTTAATGATAAAATATTATATTATATTATAGAAGAACGCCAAATATACCAATGTATTACCAAAATAAGACTAAGAAGAACCGCTTTACATTATAAGCGTTTAAGTTTGAGTAAATAGGGTAAGGTATGTTTAGTGCGGCAATGCAAAACATCCATTGAAAAAACGTAAGGCAGTGATACTCTACATCTTTTACTTATTTTTACGTGCATACATAATTCGCACATAACATGCACCGTCAAAAGGAAAGCGTTAGTTTATTTATACAAACATACATATAATAGTGATTAATAGAGAAAAGTTTTAATGTCATGTCAATCATGTATGTGAAAATATGTATTTAATAATTATAATTAACGTCTTGCTGTCACCTATAGACGTCTTTACGTATCGCAATTGGTTTTGTATTGTATACGAGTGATTCTTCCTTTGTTCATAATAATTCGGTAATTCCTTTTATGTGAAAATATTTTACCTAACTGCAAATGTAAATGTGATTAACAAATAATTGACTTAATGTGATTTTAATAATGTAATTAGTATGTTATTAATAGACATATCTAATAACCAATAAATGATAGAGGAATATAATTTTGATTCAGTGGCGCAAACACTCACAAGAATTTTGCTTGAGTACATAAACTAATATTAAACTAATTAAGAACAATATCAAAAAAGTGTGCACAATAATTTACAATTAGGAACAACTAACATTAAATAAAATTAAAATAACTATTTATTATATGAAATTATTAATGCTCTTCCTGTTATATCTGTTGTTTTTCATATTTACCATCACATTTTATACATCGACTGTTGTCATCCACATATTCGGTGATCACATCTCTGTTCATTACTACTTTACATGTTTGTGTTGCTTCGCAACTTATAAAATATCAATTTCCAAATCGTTCTTGGAAGGAATATTCTGCATCGTTAACCACGTTTGTAGCTGCCCTTTTTTCCATGAAAAGAGTTCTTTTTTATTACACGTGAATGGTAAGAAGCTCCTGTCGGTTTGGTAATAGATGATCCTTTAAGCCTTTTTCAAAATTTGTCGCATTCATGTATTGATGGTCATACGATTTTGAGTTTCCGGCAAATATAGAGATGCTGTTCTCAAAACTATTTACTTCTGGCTTTTGAAGAATAATAATTTTTTTACACCTTAAGGTATATTGTCTTGCCAAGACGTTTTTTGTGACCCTATAGCAAACACCTCCGTTTTTTACAGGAACTGGTAGAGGTGATGACGAGGTTTTATTGTGCAATGGTTTTTGAATTTGAAGCCAATATTATTCAATATTCTACCTGTGCCAGACCGAGATGCTTACTAGTAGTTTTTCTCTTTTGGGTGTTTCTAATTTAACCGTTTCCTTCTGAGCATTGTATGTTGTGGACCTTCAGATATATTGTTTTAAACTTCGAACGAGGTTTCTACAGAGTATTCTGGCAATGGAAGGTTCCTTTTCTTGCTCTCAATTACCTTCTTTAATGTAGGCATCTTTAACGCTTCCATTACGCAACGATCATAAATTTACCTTTTCTCGACAAAAACATTCATACAGGTAAAATATCAGCTCTTAGCAACGTTCACTTAAAAAATTTCCGGATATTTTTAAATAAATTAAAAGCACAAAGGAGTACACGTTACTAAATCATAGTTGAATTACTTTAGTATTTATTAGTAATTAGGTAAACCTACTAATTACATTACTGACATCACATTAAATCGTTTTTTCTATTAATCACATTTATATTTGTAGTCCTATGGATACCTATTAAATACATGGCCCATAATTTGCACAGAGGGAATTTCTAGAATTTATGGCATATAAGGCTGATTGTGCCTGAGAGAGAATGTTGTCAAGTGCAATTGATTGAAGAGGTTTTACTTTTGTTTTCTTGATTTGAGAAGATGTACAATGAGGTTCTTTTATAATCTGAAACAAAATAAACTTGAATCTCCTAAGATGTTGCCTTTAATTAATTTCTCAGTTTGATCATATGACACTGGTAAGTGGACAAAATATACAAATATATTGTAGCGAGTGGGCCATTAATAGAGAAGGCCGCTCGTATCTCGGAAACGGTTAATGGTCCAACTTTAGGGATGGAATGTTTTCAGAAAAAGTGACCGTCATTGATATTAATGCACATCTAATCATCTAAACTTGAATTTATTTATTTACGTATTTGGTTTCGCATCAAGAAACATTTAAGGAATAATAAAATACTTATCTTTTTTGGGATTTTTTAATGGTGTACTTTAAATTATACAATCTAAACGTTTCGATAACACTTACAGTTATCTTCGTCAGTAGTAATGTTTGTTAAAAATTATTAAAGATGTAGTAAACAATTTTGTCAAATTTGAAAAATTCAAACATAAACATAAGCCTGCTATTAGTATAACAGTTTGTGAAACATAAAGCCAACTATAAAATTGCAGTAAAGAATAACTAGGTCATTAAAATTAAATATTGTTAAACTGCCTCAAAGATGACAAACCAGAACACTCTCTACGACGAAAGCTAACAATGAAATTTGCCAGCCAAAAAACACATTTAACAAAATTTAATCGAGTTATGATGTAAGTGTAAAGTTGTGAAAAACTTCAATTTTAAAATGATAGAAGCATTCACAAATCCAAACATTACATCAAAAAATAACCCAGTTAAATCTAACAAAGAGATATCTTTATCAATAATTGGAAGTGTTATTAACAATGAAAAGCACAATGCAGAACGTTCTCTGTAATTTTTAATTTCAATTTAATTTCAACTACTTATGTTAAATTATAGTGCTGTGGAAATTTAACATATAATTGGTAAAGTATTTGCTTCAAGGTCTAGGAAAAACACAGCAAAAAACCTAGACATACCAAAAGTTGAAAACAAATCAAAATCAAGGCGTATCATTATGCTCTTTTTTAATTAGAAGATGCCAAAACCTATTTAAACGGAGGTTTTCTTCTTGTCTATTAAAATTATTCGGTTGTTTATATATTTCAATAGCTTCACGTTGCAAACGAACATAATAATGGGTTTGTCTTGACAATATTTTCATATTGTCAAATTGAATGTCATGATTATTCAGGGCATGGTCAGCCACAGCAGACCTCTCTGGTTGACCCAATCTACAAAGTCTCATATGTTCTTTGCGTCTTGTATCAAAGCTACGTTTTGTGGTCCCGATGTATACTTTTCCACATGAACAAGATAACTTATACACTCCGGAAGATGATAAAGGGTTTGACACATCTTTAGGTGATCTTAAATGTTCTTTAATTTTTCTTGTAGGTTTAAAAATAGTCCTAATGCCATATTTGATTAGGATTTTTTCAATTCTATTTGCAACATTAGCGATAAAAGGAAGAAAAGCAGTACCAACATTAAGAACTAGAAGGTGTAATAACATTATTAATATCTGTAAGTGAATATCCATTATCTTGTAAGGATTTTCTTAAATATTTATATTCATCATTCAAAAATTCAGGGTCACAAATTCGTTTTGCTCGATCTACTAAAGATTTAATTACACTAATTTTTTGACGTGGATGGTGGTTGGATAATTTATGAAGGTATCTATCAGTGTGTGTCGGCTTTCTATAAACCTTAAAAGATAGTGAATTGTTATTTTTAGATATTAATATGTCAAGAAATGGTAAACTTCTATTAGTTTCTTTTTCCATGGTAAACTGAATACTAGGATGTATACCATTTATAAAAACCAAAAACTCATGCAGTGCTTCTTCTCCATGTCTCCAAATAACAAATGTGTCATCTACATATCTATACCAAACTGAAGGTTTCTTAGGTGTATTTTGTAACGTTAATGTTTCAAATTTTTCCATATAAAAATTAGCTATAACAGGACTAAGGGGACTACCCATTGCTACACCTTCAATCTGTTCATAAAATTTACTTTTCCACTGAAAATAAGTTGTAGTAAGACAGTGCTGAGAAAGAATGGTTATGTCCTTTGGAAAAAGATGATCTATGTATTCAATAGTTTCTTTTAGAGGTACTTTTGTAAAAAGTGAAATAACATCAAAACTAACCATTATATCACCCTCTTCAATTTTGAAACTATGCATTTTTTCAACAAAGTCGGCAGAATTTTTAATGTAATGGGGTGTTTTTCCTATATGAGGTTGTAATAACAATGTAAGATGTTTTGCAAGATGATATGTAGGAGAACCAATTGCACTGACAATAGGCCTTAAAGGAATATTAGGTTTATGAATTTTTGGTAAACCATATAGTTTTGGTGAAATAGCTTCAGAGTTAGATAGTTTCTTCTTTATTTCTTCAGGAATAGATGATAATTTAATCAGCTCTTTAGTTTTTAAAAGAAACTTTTTTGTTGGATCTTTTGGTATTTCACGATAAGTTTCTGGTCCCAACAATTGTTCTATAACAGTTGCATTACCTTTATCTGATTTTAATATTATAATACTTTCATTGCGTTTAAGACCAAGTAAAGCATGTCGTTGACGAAAGGATAAGTTGCTCTTTGGAGGTTTTGTTTTACGTAATATGTTAACGGTGTTATATCTAACTTCATTAGCAGCATCAAAAGGTAATAATCTAATGGAGTTTTCGATGTTGGAAATTATATCTTCAAAAGGTATTCTCTTGGTGTTATCGCAAAATTTCCTCCTTTAGAAAGCGCTTTAATAGCATAATCTGAAACAACATTATCAGAAAGGTTTATAACTGTTTTTTTACAATCAATAGATGGTCTATTATTTTGTTGTTTGTATAATTTATTAAATTTTTCTTTTTGACGTTGACATGAGATGTCAAAATTTATTTCCATAGATGTAAACGTTATAGCATCAATTTTATCCCAATCTTCTTTATTCAAAATAGATGAAATTTCTAAATGTAAATATAAAAGATTTTTATCGGTGTTATCCAGTAACTTCCTAGTAATATGTATTTGATTACGTAGAAGAGCATTTTCAGTTCTTCTGTAAATATTATTCGCTTGCTTGTTATTAAAATTTCTTTTAATATAGATAAACTTTGGGATAATCTTTTGGTCTCGGCATCGTAATGAAAAAGTGAGTGACGATAATAATTGTGCTTTACGTTTCCTTAATTTTTCAAATTGTCTGATAAAACGATAAGTTTCCTCCCCATAAAAGACTGAAATATGAAAATGTAAACTTTCACCATTAACACTCATAATAAAATACTTATCTTTTTGGGATTTTTTAATGGTGATTGGGTCAACAGAGAGGTCTGCTGTGGCTGACCATGCCCTGAATAATCTAAATCATGACATTCAATTTGACAATATGAAATATTGTCAAGACAAACCCATTATTATGTTCGTTTGCAACGTGAAGCTATTGAAATATATAAACACCCGAATAATTTTAATAGACAAGAAGAAAACCTCCGTTTAAATAGGTTTTGGCATCTTATAATTAAAAAAGAGCATAATGATAGGCCTTGATTTTAATTTGTTTTCAACTTTTGGTATGTCTAGGTTTTTTGCTGTGTTTTTCCTAGACCTTGAAGCAAATACTTTACCAATTATATGTTAAATTTCCACAGCACTATAATTTAACATAAGTAGTTGAAATTAAATTGAAATTAAAAATTACAGAGAACGTTCTGCATTGTGCTTTTCATTGTTAATAACACTTCCAATTATTGATAAAGATATCTCTTTGTTAGATTTAACTGGGTTATTTTTTGGTGTAATGTTTGGATTTGTGAATGCTTCTATCATTTTAAAATTGAAGTTTTTCACAACTTTACACTTACATCATAATGGATTAAATTTTGTTAAACGTGTTTTTTGGCTGGCAAATTTCATTGTTAGCTTTCGTCGTAGAGAGTGTTCTGGTTTGTCATCTTTGAGGCAGTTTAACAATATTTAATTTTAATGACCTACTTATTCTTTACTACAATTTTATAGTTGGCTTTCTGTTTCACAAACTGTTATACTAATAGCAGGCTTATGTTTATGTTTTAATTTTTCAAATTTGACAAAATTGTTTACTACATCTTTAACAATTTTTAACAAACATTACTACTGACGAAGATAACTGTAAGTGTTATCGAAACGTTTAGATTGTGTAATTTAAAGTACACCATTAAAAAATCCCAAAAAAGATAAGTATTTTATTATGAGTGTTAATGGTGAAAATTTACATTTTCATATTTAAGGAATAATTGCGAAAAATTGAATTATCTTAACAAAATAAGTTTTCCTGGAAAGTGTATGGTTATTCAAACGTTGAAACAACTTGAAGAACACTTATATGCCACCTTGATAATTTTTCTCGCCAAATTATCCGTCGTATACGAAAAATTGCATTGCACGTGATTGATTCACAGTTTTAAAACCTATATGCTGGTAGTTTTAATTTTTGAAGCATATGCAGCTATTTCATAAACACACGTACACGGACACACATGCACACGCATACGCACACCCACACGTGCACGCACACGCACACGCACATGCACACGCACACGCACACGCACACGCACATTCACACGCACATGTACACGCACACGCACATGCACACGCACACGTATACACACACCCACACGCACACACACGAACGCGCACACGCACACGCACACGCACATGCACATTCACACGCACATGTACACGCGCACGCACATGCACACGCACACGTACACACACACCCACACGCACACGCACACGATCGCGCACACGAACTCGCACACGCACACGCACACGCACACGCACATGTACACGTACACGGACACGCACACGCACACGCACACGCACACGCACACGCACACGCACACGCACACGCACACGCACACGCACACGCACACGCACACGCACACGCACACGCACACGCACACGCACACACACACGCACACGCATACGCACATACACACACTCACACGCACACGCACGCGCACACGAACTCGCACACGCACACGCACGTGCATACGAACTCGCACACGCTCATGCACGCGCACACGAACTCGCACACGCACACACACGCGTACACGCACACGCACGCACACACAAACTCGCACACGCACACGTACACGCACATGTACACGCACACGCACACATGTGCACGCGCACTCGTGCCGGTGTGTGAAAAAAACTGTCAAATTCATTGATTTGCTAAACATCGTTCTCTAGTACTCAAAGATATTATTTGTGTAACATAACGTTGTACAGACTTTAACAGAATCGATCACTTTAAAAAAAATTTAGATCAAACGGCTGACTAGGACAGTATTTTATCATTAGTATATTTCCATTTTTTAAAAGGCATGTTAAGTTAAAGTAATTTCACTAAGCATTTTGCACCCGTTATTATTAATTTTATACAATTCTGTTTAAATAATACCGCAAACTGCAACCTATTGTCTTTATTACATAGATTCTTAGAATTTCAACGGTCTGTCGTTAAAATGAAAAATAATATTAACTAAGGTTTTTTAGACACAATTTCCATATACAGTGTGTACATAAAGTATCGAATAATTTCATTATTTTAGATTACGGACATATTTTGAGAAATTGCTCAGACAAGTCATTTTTAATTTTAATTGCACATCCTTTTATGGTGTGTTTTTCGCTCCTTGCTTCGGCGATGGAGTCATAGTTTTTTTTTTAATTAAACACCGTGTAATTTTTTTAATTTTTTAATTCTCTCGGCTTAGCTATACTAGTTTAGGGTTCATAGGTTCCAAGTTACAAACAGTTGAATGTATTATTTTTTGAAGTTAAATTAAATTCGATATCTTTTGGTAGCTTTAATGGCATTTTTTACGCAGGCGGGCACGTAAAACAGTCCTGTTTAAAGACAATACGTCAAATATTTGTATAGTTATCGTTTCAGTGTTGAGTTGCTGTTAATTCAATTCTAGATTAAAAAAATTGTGTTTTGAGCTTTATAACAATGCGTTTGTCTGTAGATCTTAGTATTTCAATTCTTATGATGACTGGGTATGGTTATAGAGTACGAATGGATGAAAAAGTCTATGTATTATTTAACACTAAGCACCAAGATATCTTTAGTTTATACAATGTTTAATGCCTACATTAGCGGTCTTACTTCCAAGGATAAACACTTGTACAATATCCCAATAAAACTTGTGGTATCAGCAAGTGTTTGCATCTCCGCGTTCTGCATTAGCTGTTCAAAGATATCTTGATGTAGTGGATGTAGTAGAACTGTAGAATAACTACCAAAGTCATCGAATCTTACCCCGCTAGATTTTTCCTTCGGGCTACCCATAAACGGAGTGTATAAAAATAAACCGTCAGTAAAGTATTAAAAACAGGACTAGGTTAGAATGTAACAATAATTCTCAAAAAACTATAAATGAAGTACAGCAATGATTCATTGATCATTAGGAATATTGTTAAGCGCAAGTAGGTTACCAATTGAAACATGAGATTAATTAACCTTCATGCTGTTAGTTGCTGTGAATTAACTGCTACTGATTATAAAATATAATAATAAATTAATAAATTTCTACTTTAAAAGTAATATTTTCGACTGTTTGTAGCTTTTAACTCATAAAGTCTAGATTATAAGTATTACATGTTTTTGAAACAAGTTTTTCCGAGAGAATTCAAGGATGACAAGTTTCACACGATTCAAGTAAAGAAAATAGATGACGCCATAACCGAAGCAAAGATGGGGTCACAGCTAGAAGCATAAGATAAAAAGATGCGTAATCAAAATTAAAAGTCGACCTGACCGAGTAATTTCCCAAAATATGTCGTTAGTCTGAAACAATGAATTTATTCCAAACTCTTTGTACACGCGGTAAACATTTTTACCTTCCAACATATGTAGGTACTTATAGGTTATACAATCGACTTTTTTAATTTTAATTAATTTAATTTTACATAAATTTTCTTTATAAAGTTTCTTAATATAACGCAAGGTAAGTCTAAAAATTAATTAAATATGAAGGAAAATGGTTAAACTGTATTATTGAAGTGGGCGCCTTTGGAACTTTTTTTCTCCCTATCTGACATGAAGCTTTAAACGTCATTCTGACATAGATAATTTTTTTTGTTTTTACAATGTTCCCTGTTTTCGTTATGACCGTATAAAAAAGAGATTGAATAGTTACCCCAAAAAAATTATAATTAAAATTATTTCATTTCTTTTAATTTTTTAAGTTAGCATCTAGTTGTCTATTAACCTCTATCAGACATGAAATTTTACACGTCGGTTTGACGTATATCATTGTTTTTGTATTTACAATGCTGCATGCTTCGTAATTAACTGATTATAAAAGAGGTTGCATAATTATCCTAAAAACATCTGGTGTGGAACTCGACACGACCTTCCAGCCTACAACATGGAAATTAAAAGAAATGAAATATTTTTTATAAAATTGTAAACGCAAAAACAATAATCTATGTCACACAGACGTTTAAAACTTCATGATAGACAAAGGTTAATAGACATCTAGACGCTAATATGAAAATGTAAACGTTCACCATTATCACACATAATAAAATACCTCCCAAGAGCAACTTATCCTTTCGTCAACGACGTGTTTTACTTGATCTTAAACGCAATGAAAGTATAATAATATTAAAATCAGATAAAGGTAATGCAACTGTTATATTAAATATGAACGATTATAACGTTAAAATAGAACAATTGTTGGAACCAGAGACTCATCATGAAATACCAAAAGATCCAACAAAAAAGCTTCTTTTAAAAACTAAAGAACTGATTAAATTATCATCTATTCCTGAAGAAATAAAAAAGAAACTAACTAACTCCGAAGCTATTTCATCAAAATTATATGGTTTACCAAAAATTCATAAACCTAATATTCCTTTAAGGCCTATTGTTAGTGCAATTGGTTTTCCTACATATAGCCTTGCAAAACATCTTAGATTTTTATTACAACCTCATATAGGAAAAACACCCCATTATATTAAAAATTCTGCCTACTTTGTTGAAAAAATGCATAGTTTCAAAATTGAAGCGGATAATATAATGGTTAATTTTGATGTTGTTTCACTTTTTACAAAAGTTTCTCTAAAAGAAACTATTTAATACAAATACAAATACACCATTAAAAAAACCCAAAAAAGATAAGTATTTTATTATTGAATATATTGATCATCTTTTTCCAAAGGACATAGCCATTCTTTTTCAGCACTGTCTTACTACAACCTATTTTCAGTGGAATAGTAAATTTTATGAACAGATTGATGGTATAGCAATGGGTAATCCCATTAGTCCTGTTATAGCTAATTTTTACATGGAAAAATGTGAAACATTAGCGTTACAAAATACACCTATAAACCTTCAGTTTGGTATAGATATGTAGATGACACATTTGTTATTTGGAGACATGGAGAAGAGGCACTGCATGAGTTTTTCGTTTTTATAAATGGTATACATCGTAGTATTCAGTTTACCATGGACAACGAAACTAATCGAAGTTTACCATTTCTTGACATATTAATATCTAAAAATAATAATTCACCATCTTTTAAGGTTTACAGAAAGCCAACACACACTGATAGATACCTTCATAAATTATCCAACCACCATCCACGTCAAAAAATTGATGTAATTAAATCTTTAGTAGATCGAGAAAAACGAATTTGTGACAATGAATTTTTGAAGAATGAATATAAATATTTTACAAAATCCTTATAATATAATGGATGTTCACTTACAGATATTAATAATGTTATTACACCTTTGTTACGTGCACAAAAGGATATTGGTAGAAATTGGTGACCAAGGTGCCGTAACAAGGAAAAGAGGAATTAGCCGGAAGCTCAGTCGGTCGGTTCAGCACTTGGATGCATGGGCGTTTTGGCAGGAGAAAGGAAATAATAAAGTTTAAAAAAGGGCACCACTTGATTGACTTCTTTATCGCCCCTCTGTCAAGAAAAGGGCTACGGCCACCTAGGACAAAAGAGACAGCTAAAAGAAAGTGGTGAACTAAGTCCACACTGAGGAGGAACTGGTTAGGAATGGAGTCGTAGATCACAGGATTAATGAAAGAACATACAATCGTTTAACACCACTTGTTTAATATACCCCAACGGTAAATAGCACAAATGTTACAACAACAATCAAATGTTCATAAATATCTAACACAAAAATATAATCAGAGACCATGTCTCCATGAAATAAACCACCAGCAATCAACTTACCTTTCCGACAGCACTGAAAACAAACTATGAAATTTACTTGAACTTTACCTACTCAGCCACAATGCGGTTCGGCATCTAGTGTTGACCCTAAAGAAAAATAATACCCAAAACATATATTTATAATTATCCGAAATTGACTTCTTTGTTTGTTTCCCGAAATTAGCGAAGAGCTCTCCGTTGGATTAACTTATCAGTTTCCAATCAACCGGACGCAAATAAACCCCAAATATCAAACAAAAATTTAGCACTAGATGTCTACCCTGTTGTTTACTTATGTAAGCACAAAATATTATTAAATTTAGTTAACATGAGCATTACAGAAAAATCAATAAGCATAAAGCATTTAGATAAATTTTGAAAGGCCAAGTTGATTACCAAGTTGGCAAGTAAGCATAAAGCTACAAAAAATTCGATTAGTAACTCCTACTTCAGACAGTTTTAGAATAAACAAATATTAAAATTTTAATCCGAAAGAAAAATTATAAATGTTATACAACCCCAAAGCTAGTAAATAAATATTCCCGTTTAATTACGCAGTAATTGAAACCCCAACAGTTAGCCTAATCTTATGACATACATTGTATATTTAACTCAACGAGCAGCATTCAGTGAAACAAACAGCTGGTTGTATGTACAGTAAACACAGGTAATTCTAACCGTTTCACAATTACGGTTATTTAGCAGAACAAAGCCAGCATACAAGAAAAGTAAATAGATGATATATAAATTCTATTGTAAAGTTAAATGTAAGTATAAGCCAAACTTGAATAACCCAATTTATCTTTTACAGGTACAAATGTATAGTATTACTCTCGATTACTCAGAAAAAAAAATTGTTTAGCAATAAAGCATAAGCATTAAGTTCAAGATTAAGAAAATTGCAGAAACACACTAATACAAGTAGTAGCACAGTAATATAATGGTTATAAACCTTCAGTAAAGTACAGATAACGGAAACATCGTTATCCAGAAAACAATCAAAGTCACTCACCATAGGTAAAATTGTGTCTGCGTGTAACAATAATACTTATCGGAAACTAAACGTAGGTGTAATGTATATTTCTTCTGTTAAGTCGGAAGATATTAGGAGAAGGAGTAATCGTAGATGTTTTCCATTCAGGCTTGAAGACCGCTAACTAATATTTCATCCCTCGGACGAGTGATATCCAAATGTGTTGTCAGGAACGGTTTAATTATTCCTTATGGAAGCACGAGATATGTTAATCTTGAGTGAATGTGTAAAGAACCAAAAAAAGAACCTATATAAGATAAATGTGTTAGAATTTAAGTTGATACCCCAATTTTAAAATATGATCTTTAGCTGTAGTACCAATTTCAAAACATGTACGCATGCATTTCAAAACTATGTCTTGTAAATAAGTAACGAAAGTGAGTAGCTTACCTCTTGATCGAAGCCAATGTGTAGCAGAAGCAACCAAAAAAAATTAAAGCCGAACTAAATTCGAAGTCCCCAACAGGACTTATTTATATGGAAAAGAATAAAACCAGCAACAGGCTGAGTTAAAATTTTCTTGAACAATTCAATCCAATTTTTAGGAACACCTTTTCCAAATTTTACATGTGCTTCACACTACGCATTTTACCCAAAATGGCGTTTTACTTCTTATCTCGAAGTACCAGAAAACAAAAAAAAACCCATAGCCTGATTATTTTCACCAATCCAAAATTTTAAAGTATCACGTGTTTGAAATGTTTTAAATTGAAACGATATTTAGTGACAATGTTGCCGTTTTCCAACAACATACACGAGGAGTCGCAAATTAAAGACCATAAATTCATCAACCGAGTTTTACACGTATCAAATCCCCCCCTAGCAAAATTAAAAACCCCACCCCAGAATTTCGAAACCCCGTACAAAAGATTTAAAAACCCAAGAGATCCAACCCCAGCACAAAGAGACAGACGTGCTAAGAAACCCACCCGAAAGAAATAAAGAAGGAAGTGAAGGGCTCTGATGTTCGAGCAGGAGACACTCGAAGAACGAAAAGACAGAAGTGAGTGTAACCCTAAATATAGCCACCCTACGAAGATAACCCAACCAACCACCCGAAAGAAGTAGCGTAGGACTACCTGTGCCGCTTGCGGCGTTTAGGACTCCCTACAAGAGTACCTTTGGTCCTCGAACCCACAGTATCAATAGCATCCTCGTCCGATGACGTAATAGAAGGCGCAGAGAGCAAAGGTGTGTGCGGTTTAATATCTTTAGCGTGATAGACGCCCAAAGACTTCCCATTGCATCGTCTAACGCGTAAGTCCAATTAGAAACTACTTGTTTTATACGGCACGGGCCCACGAATTTCGGTGCGAGCTTGGCATTGAAATACCGAGACGCATCGGAGAGAACGAAATTTCTTTTCCAAACCAGATCGCCGATTTGATAACGAACGTGACGGCGGCGAAAGTTATACCGCTGTTGGACTCGTTTAGTAGAACGTTTCATACGTTTAAGAATGTCCAAGCGAAGTGAGTTGTAGAACTGGTCGGATCGTATCGGAGGAGTATTTTCACTAGGGTTCAGGATAGGAGAGTCAGAGTCAAGAGGTTCAGGAAAAAGATCACCATAAAGTACGTGTTCGCGTCCACAGAAAGCAAAATACGGAGAGTAACCGGTAATCTCATGTTTAGCTGAGCGAATAGCGCATCCGATCTTGGGTAAATTTACATCCCAGGTACGCTGATTGGAGCTAATATAAGAAGAGAGCATTGTTTTTAGAACTCTGTTAATTCGTTCAGCAGGATTCGATCTAGGGTGATATTTTGGAGTATATAGAATATTTGTACGATAGCGAGAACACAGGTTTGTAAATTCCTTGCTGCGAAATTGTACCCCATTATCAGTGATTATGTATTGTGGAGTACCAAACATTAAAAAGATTTGTTCTTCTAGAATTCGAGTAACCATAGTAGCTGTTGCAGTACGTAAAGGAAAGAAGCATGGAAATTTAGTGAAATAATCTGCTACCACAAGTATAAAACAATGACCTTTTGAGGCAGAGGTCCTACGAGATCTGCGCAAAGTACTTGCCATGGCCTGGTAGGCACAATAGCAGGAGCAAAGAATGGAACCACCATTTTCCAATCACCTAAGTCATCAGAAGTTGAAGTAGCTTTAGTACGCTTGAAGAGCAATTCATTTTTAACAAACCAGGAAGGAAATTTCCTTGGAGAAGAATTTACGCGTTCGCGCATAGAAATATACCATTGATCAGTAACAGGTAGTGAGATACGTGAAGTAGTTGGTTCAGTGACGAGAGTATCAAGTTTTGGTACAGACCGCGAAAGAGTATCAGGTACCACATGTTCTTTACCTTTTCGGTGTATGATGTCGAAGTCGTATTGTTGAAGCCTAATAGCCCAACGAGCTAATCTTCCCGAAGGATTTTGAAGTTTATTTAGCCATATTAAAGAATGATGATCAGTAATTACCGAAAAGTGTGCAGCCTCGACATAAGGACGAAATTTTTCAATGGCCCATAAGACCGCTAAACATTCTTTCTCGGTCGTTGAGTAATGACGTTCCGTTTTAGTTAAGGAGCGACTGATGTAACTAATGACTTGTTCACCAGCCGTAGTAGTCTGACTTAAAACAGCACCTAAGCCAAAATCTGAAGCATCTGTTTGTATAGTAAGAGGACAAGAAAAATCAGGACATGAAAGAATAGGAGCAGATACGAGACATTTTTTTAAAGCGTTAAAAGAATCTTGACATTGATTTGACCAAACGAAAGGAGTGTTTTCCGAGTAAGCGTACTTAAAGGAGCAGTAAGCGTAGCAAAATTTGGAACAAAACGTCGATACCAACTACACATTCCGAGTAATCTACGAATTTCCGTTACTGAGGTAGGAACAGGTATAGAAGTAATTGCAGCGATCTTATCCGGATCAACCAATAAGCCATCTTTGTTGACCACATAACCGAGATATTTCAATTCGGGACGACAAAATTGACATTTGTCGCGTCTTAAAGTTAACCCTGCTTCCCGTAAACGATTGAAAATTTGCGTCAGCACCTCTAAATGTTTCTCGAAAGTAGGAGTAGCAATAACAATATCATCCAGATAAGCGAAACAGTATGGTTCGAGATCAGCACCGAGAACACGATCAATTAATCTTTGAAAAGTAGCAGGAGAATTATGTAAGCCGAAGGGCATTCTAGTAAATTGAAATAAGCCTCTATGAGGTACAGTAAAAGCAGTGAGCGGTTTAGAATTTTGAGAAAGAGGTATTTGCCAATAAGCAGAACGAATATCCAAACTGGATAAGAAGCGAGCGTCACGTAACCGATCCAATATCGAAGTTATATAAGGCAAAGGGTAAGCATCCTTTTGTGTCACAGCGTTGACTTTGCGAAAATCGATACAAAATCTGTAGGAGTTGTCTTTTTTTCGTACCATAACTACTGGACTAGACCATGGACTATTTGAAGGTTCCACAACACCCATAGCCAACATGTCATCAAGCTCTTTATCTACGATAATTTGTAAAGTAGGAGATAACGGATAATATCTTTGCTTAATAGGTTCTGCGTCTGTAATAATTTTGTGCTCTATTAGAGAAGTGCAGCCAAGTGTATCGGAAGCCAAAGGAAAAGCTGTATTCAGAAGATTTTGTAGTGAGTTTTGTTCAAAAGAAGATAATTCGGAGAAAGAGTTTAAATGTTCGGTATTTATAGCGTCAAGTAATGGAGTAGGTCCAAAAGACCAATGACCCTTTCGGAAATCCGGGACGAAATCAATCGCCCTCCAAAATCTATACCCAAAATAAGTGGTTGAGAAACTTCTGGTACTACTAACACATCAATAACTACAGTTTTATCTTCCACCGTGATCGGAAGAGGAACATGACCCAGAATCTGACATTTGCCACCATTAGCTACTGAACAAAATAAAGGAGATTTGTCTGTCAAAAGTGAAATATGTAAACGTCGTAAAGAATTCCATCCATCCATGCCAAGTATGGTCCGTGAGGATCCACTATCCAGAAGACCTTTAAACATTTGTCCAAGAATTGAGACATTAAGGTAAGATTGTTCGTCGTTACGAACACTAGAGAATATAAAGTCAAGAAGAAACCGTTGTTGGTCAGTAAGACCCGAAAAAGGAGTATCCGAGATTGTAGGTATAAGAGAGTCTTCTACTCGGTCAGAAGCCTCTAATATTAGTTTCCCTGACGAGAATTACATTTAGGACAATTTGGTCTGGTAACCCCTGGTTTACCGCAACCATAACAATGCTTATTCTGTGGTTCTGAACATTTAGGAGAAGTATGTCCTCGTTTTTGACAATTCCAGCAACGTAAATTAGAAGGTGAAGGAGTAGATAAGGTATGAACAACGTAAGGAGTAGGTTTACGAATATTAGACGAAGTTGATGCATCACTAGCAGAATCTACATATGCTAAATTAGGTTCTAATAATTTGGAAGTACGACGAGAAGGAGGAGGTCTAAATGTTTCAATAGAATATTTATTATGTTCGAGCTTTTTGCCCAAAGTGATAAGTTGTGCCAAAGAAGTATATCTGTTAAAGCTAAAGAAGTTTGATAGAACGGAGAAATATTACGTCGGACAATCTCAAGTTGTCGTTCCGGAGAAAGAGGTAGAAGTAATCGTTGAAATAAACTTTGCATAGTAGCTACATATATACCAATCGATTCTAAAGGACCCATAGTACGAGCTTTAATTTCTTCCAACAGTCGTTCATCATAGTTAATTGGAATAAATTCTGATTTTAAAAGTGCTACCACATCTTCCCAAGAGGTTAAGGATTCCTTATGTGCCCTGTATAGTAATAAGGCCTTGCCCGTCAAAAGTTCTGGACAAGCAGCGTAAAGGTATGAATTAGTAAGTCCCCTAGCAGACGCGAGTTCTTCCACCCGTGTCAAAAATTCAAGAAGTGACGAAGAAGTTTCCCCAGAAAAAGTTAAGTTTAATTTCGCAACCGCATAGTATTTCCGCGAAGCTACTGGCGTAGACGTATTAACGCCTGGAATAGGTAACGCATCCAAGTCATCCGAATCAGAAGAAATAAAATCAGGTTCACCTTCCGAACTACTAATTGGTGTAACCTTTGGACTAGAAGAAGGTACTTGTGTGAAACTAACCGTAGCAGGATGTTTCCACCTGCGATACATCGCCTCTACTTCAGCGCGATAATTTTGAAGTGAGAGAAGAAATTCATTTTTTACAGTTACTTCATCCGGAGTATCCACTTTCGTCAGAGTACAACGACGATGAGTATGTACCCAAAGTGTAATCAAACGTTTAGCAACCGGTGTAGAAATGTCACCCGAAAAAGAGGTTAGAATAGTAGAAAGCTCTTCATTAGCTTTTCGTATAGCCGATAGATCAACATCACACGCAATAGTATAATCTACAGTCGAAAGAGTTTGATCCCCGTCTAGTACTAATGCACTACGAACTGATTTACGTAACTGTTCTACAGAAACGTCGCATGAAAACCCCCTTGAAGATAATTCGTATTGAAGTTCCGCTTTTAGTAATCGATTAACATCTATTTTCCAAATAATAGCCATGTTAAAGTCTAACTTATGCACGTAAGTCTAAATTTATTAAAGTAAATACCAATTAGAGCTACAGCGTTAAATTGATCAATTAAATTTTAAACTAAGTTGTGTTAAACTATCGTAGAGAAAAGGAGTAAAGGATACAAAAATATTAAAGTATAAGGAAAAAATCTTAAAGTATAAGGTACTGATTAAAAGTATGAGTAATGTTACACATAAAGAATATTCACCAAAACAAATCGCCCCCAAAGTTGGGTGCCAATCTTTCTTTGTTACGTGCACAAAAGGATATTGGTAGAAATTGGTGACCAAGGTGCCGTAACAAGGAAAAGAGGAATTAGCCGGAAGCTCAGTCGGTCGGTTCAGCACTTGGATGCATGGGCGTTTTGGCAGGAGAAAGGAAATAATAAAGTTTAAAAAAGGGCACCACTTGATTGACTTCTTTATCGCCCCTCTATCAAGAAAAGGGCTACGGCCACCTAGGACAAAAGAGACAGCTAAAAGAAAGTGGTGAACTAAGTCCACACTGAGGAGGAACTGGTTAGGAATGGAGTCGTAGATCACAGGATTAATGAAAGAACATACAATCGTTTAACACCACTTGTTTAATATACCCCAACGGTAAATAGCACAAATGTTACAACAACAATCAAATGTTCATAAATATCTAACACAAAAATATAATCAGAGACCATGTCTCCATGAAATAAACCACCAGCAATCAACTTACCTTTCCAACAGCACTGAAAACAAATTATGAAATTTACTTGAACTTTACCTACTCAGCCACAATGCGGTTCGGCATCTAGTGTTGACCCTAAAGAAAAATAATACCCAAAACATATATTTATAATTATCCGAAAGTGACTTCTTTGTTTGTTTCCCGAAATTCAGCGAAGAGCTCTCCGTTGGATTAACTTATCAGTTTCCAATCAACCGGACGCAAATAAACCCCAAATATAAAACAAAATTTAGCACTAGATGTCTACCCTGTTGTTTACTTATGTAAGCACAAAATATTATTAAATTTAGTTAACATGAGCATTACAGAAAAATCAATAAGCATAAAGCATTTAGATAAATTTTGAAAGGCCAAGTTGATTACCAAGTTGGCAAGTAAGCATAAAGCTACAAAAAATTCGATTAGTAACTCCTACTTCAGACAGTTTTAGAATAAACAAATATTAAAATTTTAATCCGAAAGAAAATTATAAATGTTATACAACCCCAAAGCTAGTAAATAAATATTCCCGTTTAATTACGCAGTAATTGAAACCCCAACAGTTAGCCTAATCTTATGACATACATTGTATATTTAACTCAACGAGCAGCATTCAGTGAAACAAACAGCTGGTTGTATGTACAGTAAACACAGGTAATTCTAACCGTTTCACAAGTACGGTTATTTAGCAGAACAAAGCCAGCATACAAGAAAAGTAAATAGATGATATATAAATTCTATTGTAAAGTTAAATGTAAGTATAAGCCAAACTTGAATAACCCAATTTATCTTTTACAGGTACAAATGTATAGTATTACTCTCGATTACTCAGAAAAAAAAAATTGTTTAGCAATAAAGTATAAGCATTAAGTTCAAGATTAAGAAAATTGCAGAAACACACTAATACAAGTAGTAGCACAGTAATATAATGGTTATAAACCTTCAGTAAAGTACAGATAACGGAAACATCGTTATCCAGAAAACAATCAAAGTCACTCACCATAGGTAAAATTGTGTCTGCGTGTAACAATAATACTTATCAGAAACTAAACGTAGGTGTAATGTATATTTCTTCTGTTAAGTCGGAAGATATTAGGAGAAGGAGTAATCGTAGATGTTTTCCATTCAGGCTTGAAGACCGCTAACTAATATTTCATCCCTCGGACGAGTGATATCCAAATGTGTTGTCAGGAACGGTTTAATTATTCCTTATGGAAGCACGACATATGTTAATCTTGAGTGAATGTGTAAAGAACCAAAAAGAACCTATATAAGATAAATGTGTTAGAATTTAAGTTGATACCCCAATTTTAAAATATGATCTTTAGCTGTAGTACCAATTTCAAAACATGTACGCATGCATTTCAAAACTATGTCTTGTAAATAAGTAACGAAAGTGAGTAGCTTACCTCTTGATCGAAGCCAATGTGTAGCAGAAGCAACCAAAAAAAAATTAAAGCCGAACTAAATTCGAAGTCCCCAACAGGACTTATTTATATGGAAAAAGAATAAAACCAGCAACAGGCTGAGTTAAAAATTTTCTTGAACAATTCAATCCAATTTTTAGGAACACCTTTTCCAAATTTTACATGTGCTTCACACTACGCATTTTACCCAAAATGGCGTTTTACTTCTTATCTCGAAGTACCAGAAAACAAAAAAAAACCCATAGCCTGATTATTTTCACCAATCCAAAATTTTAAAGTATCACGTGTTTGAAATATTTTAAATTGAAACGATATTTAGTGACAATGTTGCCGTTTTCCAACAACATACACGAGGAGTCGCAAATTAAAGACCATAAATTCATCAACCGAGTTTTACACGTATCGCCTTCTAGACGTAACCTTAAAGAAAAACCAGTTCTTAATGTTGGTATAGCTAATGTTACAGATAGAATTGAAAAAATTCCTAATTAAATATGGCATTAGGACTATTTTTAAACCTACAAGAAAAATTAAAGAACATTTAAGATCACCTAAAGATGTATCAAACCCTTTATCATCTTCCGGAGTGCATAAGATATCTTGCTCATGTGGAAAAGTATACATCTGAATCACAAAACGTAGCTTTGATACAAGACGTCAAGAACATATGAGATTTTGTAGATAAGGTCAACCAGAGAAGTCTACTGTGGCTGACCATGCCCTGAATAATCTAAATCATGACATTCAATTTGACAATATGGAAATATTGTCAAGACAAACTCACTATTATATTCGTTTACAACGTGAAGCTATTGAAATATATAAACACCCTAATAATTTTAATAGACGCCTTTATTTTGATTTTAATTTTGACTTTTGGTATGTCTAGGTTTTTTGCTGTGTTTTTCCTAGACCTTGAAGCAAATGCTTTACCAAGTATATGTTAAATTAGTACAGCACTATAATTTAACATAAGTAGTTGAAATTAAGATTAAAATAAAAAAATTACAAAAAACGTTCTGCATTATGCGTTTCATTGTTGATAACACTTGCACTTATTGATAAAGGTATCTTTTTCTTAGATTTAACTGGATTATTTTATTTGATGTCATGTTTATATTTGTGAATGCTTCTATCATTTTGAAATTGAAGTAGTTTTTCACAACTTTCCACTTGCGTCATAACTTGATTACATTTTGTTAAACATGTTTTTTACTGACATTTTGCATTGTTAGCTTTCGCCGTTAGAGAGTGTTCTGCTTTGTCATCTTTAAGACAGTTTAACAATATTTAATTTTTAATGACCTAGTTACCCTTTACTATAATTTAATTTTATAGTTGGCTTTATACGTTTCTCAAACTATTATGTTGATAGCAGGCTGATGTTTATGTTTCAATTTTTCAACTTTGCCAAAATTGTTTACATCTTTAACAATTTTAACAGATATTACTACTGACGAAGATAACTGTAAGTGTTATCGAAACGTTTAGATTGTATAATTTAAAATACACCATTAAAAAACCCAAAAAATATGAGTATCTTACTATCTAGATACTAACTTAAATTAAAAGAAATTAAATAATTTTAATTTCAATTTTTTTAGGATAACTATGCAACCTCTTTTTTATACGTTCATAACGAAAACAGGCAACATTGTAAAAACAAAAACCGTAATCTATGTCACAATGACGTTTAAAACTTCATGTCAGATAGAGATTCATAGATATAAATATATGTTAACGTAAAAAAAATTCCATATATAATACCACTAGTGCGTCCAAAATTATCAATAATTCGGGAAAAAGCGGTGTTTTCTGGAAACTGCGTGAGTTGGTTTCCTCTGCTGGTTAAAAGTTAAAAGAGCCGAGTCCGAAGGATTAATTTTGATGCACTCGTGGTATTCGGTATATATATATATATATATATATATATATATATATATATATATATATATATATATATATATATACGTATATAGGGTGTTTCAAAGACGTTCCGATAATTTCTAGGGTAAACAGAAGATTAAAAAATAACGTTAGTTTGGTTAATAAACATGTGTCCTTAACAAGATACGGCCCTGTAAAGGTAGCCCTAAAAATCATTTTTTTTATTATCATCTCTGAAACGGTCTAAGATACCTAATGAAATTTAGACCATAAATACCTTTGGTTAGATCATATAAGATAGTGTTGACAAATTTTTTATATTTTGTATAGGAGCGTCGTTAATGGGTCAGGTGCAATTTATTTTGCACCTAAACTTTTTTGGGATATTTTAAGATTTTTGGACAAAAATAGTAATTTTTAAACAATTTTACACAAAAAAGATGCTCTTTTTAAAAGTCAAAAAAATTCAATTAGTTATTAAAAATAATTAGTTGAAGGTCTAAGGGTTGATTCCCTCACACAAACATTCTGCGCGGTATGGGATTAACATGTTAATAAAGGATCTCTGTGAGGAACAAAGAATTTTAATTTCAAAAATTTTATACCTATTCTATAACGTTTAACACCGGATAATTAATTTTAAATCCATATTTGTTAAACTTTGGATCCAACTCCAAGAGATACACCACAATTTTTACTTTAACAATTTTACGTAAATTTAAATCTAACAAAGAAGTATTTGCTCATTCTGAAGATATCGGATACTGTTAGAAGTTTTAAGCTATAACTCTTTTTTTGATTTACTTAAACTGACAAACCAGAATAACTTTTAATACGTAGCTAAGAAATCTGTGTGTGATTCCTGTAAAAGACTACTAAATATAACAATTGAGTGCGTTGGAACAATCTTCGTACAATATATCGTAACCAAACGTGTCATTTTGTAAACACCTTAAATGATAAAGGAATTTCAGTGCTTGAAATTTAATTTAATTTATTGGTTATACAATCGCCTAATTACGTTTCATCTAATTAAATATTATCACTTCAAAAAAGGAAATCAATTTCGTAATATCCTAATATATTTAGCGTCTGTACAATAGCTATTTGTGTATTAAGAGCGCAAAGTGATAAATGGCCTTTGTGCTCGAATTATACGCATGATTTTTTCTACAACCGGTGCTTTTATAAAAAATGTTTGGTACAAATTAATAATTATTGATAACCCCAAATTTGACAGTTCATATTTCAAAACGTGAGCATCACTTTGCGGTACACATGTGGTTTTGCAAGAATGTTTGTTAAAAACCGTTTTTATTTTTACAATGTTGCTTATTTTCGCAATGAACTTATTATAAAAGAGGTAGTATAATTATCCGAAAAAAATGTTATTAAATTATTACATTTCTTTTAATTTCCATTTTGTAGGTGTTCCACACCAGATATTTATTGTTCGAGAACGATCTTAACATCTCGCGCTGGTCACAAAATTGTCGACACCTGTCAAATACCCCAATGCATACTTTTGTCAAAAGTACCAGAAACACTAGACCTTACTTTATTAAGGTTTCCATAGTAACTACGCGAGCGTTGTATTTACTTTGCCGCTCGGCGAGCGACAAAGTAAAAAAAGCTAGCTGCTTGGAAAAATGCAACTTTGCGCTTTCTTTGGAAAGCGCAAAATTGTGCTTTTCGCTCGATTGTAGAAAATAATAGTTCCTGACAGTTTCACATTTTTAGTTCGTTATTTCAAATCAGCTTAGTACGCATGCGTAGCGTGCAACGAAATTTTCATTACATTAGTGCACTAAACGATAACTTTACACTAAAAATGATAGAAATAGACGTTATATTCTTAGATACAGACTATTTTCCATAACTGATTATGTATTTCATTCTTGTAATTTTTATTTCACTTTATTTTATTTCAACTCACTCCATTTTAATCGCTTCACTTTGATTTGCTTCGCTTCGTTTCACTTTACTTCACAACTATTCAAATAATAAATTGATTTTCAGGTAGAATTTATTACCATATGCACAAAATTTCTGTGACAGTTTGGCCTGAAGTTGCAAAGACTTTGGCCAATGCTGATACTATGAACGAATTGAAAATTGCGTCGTTTGGTCCTGATCTACGAGAAACTGCAGATCTATTCCGCAGTTCTGAACATTTGTCGTATTTATCTCATCCAGGCAGTCAAGGTTATTGAAAATCAGATTCATTGCATTAAAATGTCGAGCAGAACGTAAACTTCTGAAGTGACAACATAATTAGCTTAAGCTGTAACAGAAAATAAATCGACTGCGATTAGCAACCGTTATATCAAAATGAAACTCTAGATTTAATCTGACTGCATAGTTCAATGTAATAGTTTGAACATACAGGTTGGCATACATTTAAATTAGTTTCTTTTTTATTATCAAAGCAGTAAAAGAAATAAATGTTTATATATTCTTTCGGTTAAACGTTTATTCAACCTTTGATTGGCATAGATAGCTTTCCTCTAATTTTTGCGGAACAAATTGATATAGTAATTATTATTCTTGTTATTAACTGTACACATTGCTGCACAAACACCAAAATATGTATGAACTGCAAATGCCTTTTTTATAGTAACGTACATACGATGTAAAAGCAAACCGTATTATCTCCCCATCATTATGTAAAATTAAACGTAACAAAAGGTACAGTAATATATGTATTCTTCACTACGTAACTACGATACAACTTGATTAAAACGTTGGTTAACTACAACGTTGCAGGTCAGAAAAGTGTAACCTTCTTAATTATGTCTCAGATATGTTACAAGAGCTAATGTTACTCAAAATTTTTTTGTAATATCCCTTTATAAATATTCTAAATTAATACAAGAACAAAGAAAGGATAATTAGATACCTCACAGGAACCAACTAATCTATCCTAACGTAACGGACAATGGTAAAATACGCTTTGTAATTTATGTTGCACACAAATGATAAATAGATGTGGTTAAATAGACGGCAAAGTGTAATAAAAATAGAACCGTGCGCACACGTATAATATTAACGAACAGATTTCAATATATAGTACCAAATATAATCTTTAAAAGATGATAAATTATACTTAAATATACCCTAAATAATGTATAGAAATTTGTAGATAACAAAAATCCAAAATCTTGCCACAAGTAACGGCAGCCAAAGGTGGCATGTGAAAAAACAGTGGAAAAACTGCAAAATGGACTCAAATTCAGGAAAACACAGTATGTCATCGTCAAAGTCTAGCAAACTAATACAAGCATGTAAAACAAAACCTCCGTGTAGAGATATCTGCAAGCTTAACATTAATATTGTAGAAACGTAGTAAGTGACGCGACAATAATGCGTACTGTTCCCAACTCACGGAAGCTGCATTAGTGTCTGAAAAGTATTTTTTTAAATTACTCTAGATATTATGCACAAGCCGAAATAAACTATTTTTCCAAAACGAACCGCTTCTAGAGATATAATCTTAGGCGATCTTTGAGGAAAACATGGCAAACATTCGAAGTTTGAAGATATTATAAAAGAAATTTGAAATGCAAAAGGAATTTGATCGTTAGTTCATCTAAGGCAGAGAATCCATACGTGAGCTGCATCGGGATTACAACAAAGAATTCCAGGAGAGATATCTGCCAAGTATTTGATCTACGATCCGCTATGCACTGTTGTGTACCACATATTACTCATTTCACCGAAAAAAGGCCAGCTTTACATTTGTACTACTTAGGGTAAACGCAAGTCAAGTTGAATTAGAGGCCCAGAAAAAGGATTTTCGCGTGCTAAAAGTAGAATCACAAGCAAAAAGTTAATGAAAATTATATTGTGCCTTGTTTTGATCTTTAGACAGTGAAACCGTCTCCTAATGCTGAAATCTCCATTTGCTATTATACCGGGTGATCCGTTTGACTAGGGTAATTTAAACTACCTCTTGTGTGGTTAATAACTATTTACTTATATATAATATGACAAATGTGTAAGCTGCAGATATGGGAGATTATTTAATCTTCAACTTGAGCGCCATTACGTTAACGGCAGAGTTCGTATCGTGCTGCCAATTCTTACCACATAGATTATACATATCCAAAGTAATTTGCCTAAATGCTGCTGTCATTTTTCTTTTCAAGTGATCTATGTCACGCGGAAGTTGAGCGTAAACTGTGTTCTTTACAAACCCCCACACAAAAAAATATTGAAGGGTTCAGGTCTGGCGAGTTTGCGGGCCAAGTGAAATTTTAAAAAACTAGTTTTTTTGAAATTAGCACTAGTCAAATGGATCACCCGGTATGTCTACATCCAACGTTCTAATTTGAACCGAGCTCGAAATTAAAATAAGTAAAGATCAGAAGAATCGTTGGTACTGTTTTGTGTGCAAGGAAACAGGAGAACGGGAATACGATAGGAAAATTAGATAACAGAGATACAATGCAAGGTTAGTTGTAAAAAATAATAAAAATTGAAAAACAAATTTAAAGAGACACAATCAAGATTAATTGGTCTAGGAAATAATAAAAATTGAATAAAAATTGTATAAGACGACCTGTGTACAGGTATTTTCCTGAATTGAATATTAAAGTCCAGGACAACACCAAACGTCATGGTATGACCTACTAAACTTTAGAAATCATCGACTATTGAAATGGCTAAAAAATTGGGTTCTGTTGCTCTTCCGTAACATATAAATAAAAAGTTCTTTATGTTGTTTACATTGTACCAGTGTGTAAAGATCCAGCTTAACTTTACTAAAATTTATGTAATTAATTTTTTTAATTGCCCTACAGTCATTAAGATAGGTACAGTTGTTTAAAATTAAAACCCATTACAAAAGATTGCACGATATTGCACCATAAACAATTGATTTCAATCCCCTCCGACGTAGATATTAAAAAGCATAAAATGCTATTACGTCCGAGAACCCTCAGCCAATCACAGCCAGAGGACCCCTGCATAGAAGCCGGATCCACCCACCGCGAATCAGCTATAAAAACCGCGGCGCTACCGGCAGAAATCCTGAAGTGTTCGCCAAGACCATCGAACTTCAATGCAGCCCGGAACAACGCAACACCGACCTGGACCACATCGCCGCCGTACACCGCACCGTCAGGGCCCGCCTAGCCGAGAACACCGAAGGCAACATCCGCTTCACGACGCCGAGGGAAATCCAGGGCATCACGAAGAAGCTCAAGGACAGAAAAGCCCCAGGACCGGACTCCATCCTCAACAAGGCGCTGAAGCTCCTCCCTCCGAAGGGCTTCGCACACCTCACGGCCATCTTTAATGCAGCCCTGAGACTCCGACACTTCCCGATCAGATGGAAAGAAGCGGACACGGTGATGATCCCGAAGCCCAGGAAGAACAGATCGCTACCGCAAAACTACCGCCCGATCAGCCTGCTACCAACGATGGGAAAACTTCTGGAGAAGATCATCCTCATCCGACTTCAAGAAGAGGTAGAAGAACTCAAGATCCTCCTGGACGAGCAGTTCGCCTTTCGCCCCAACCACTCCACCACCCAGCAAGCTCTCCGAGTCGTGGAACACATCACGAGAGGATTCGACTGGAAGAAGTCCACCGGAGGGATGTTCCTGGACATCTCGAAGACTTTCGACAAGGTATGGCACCACGGACTCCTCTTCAAGATGCTACAACGTGGGATCTCGCTCCCCATGGTGAAGATGATCCGATCCTACCTGAGCAACCGAAGCTTCAGGACCAGGCTGCCCCACTGCAGATCGTTCCCCAGAAGAACCACCGCGGGAGTTCCTCAAGGTTCGATACTCTCCCTTATGCTTTTTAACATCTGTTTCAGATCTTCCAAAGACCGAAGGAACCGTCCTAGCCTGCTACGCAGACGACACCGCAGTCCTCGCCCAGTCATCCAAGATCCACCAGGTGGAGAGGCTCCTAGAAAGAGCAGCGGACGACCTGGAGGATTGGTACACCAGATGGCGCATCGGAATCAACCCCGAGAAGAGCACATCGGTCCTATTCACCCGAAGACTCAAGAGGCCTACGGGAAATGTCTCAATGTTCGGCCAGGACATCCCATGGAGGGATTCCGTGAAATACCTCGGACTCCTCATGGACAAGAAGCTCCTATGGAACCCGCACGTCGAGGACAGAAGAGCGAAAGCCCACGGCGTCATCAAACAGCTCTACCCATTGATGGGAAGAAACAGCGTCCTCACGATCGACAACAAGCTGCTGATCTACAAGGCAGTCATCCGTCCGATGCTCACCTACGCCAGCGAAGCATGGGCCTACGCCGCTCCAAGCACGGTAAGACGACTTCAAGTAATGCAAAACAGATGTTTCAGAATCATCACAGATGCACCATGGTACGTCAGAAATGCGCAGCTCCACAGGGACCTCAAGATGCCGACCCTCACGGACTTCATGAAAACCGCCGCAGCCAACCAAGAGAAGGTACTAGCGGCCCACCCGAATCCAGCCATCGCGGGATTATGGGACTACGACGCCAGCAACACCAGGAGGCACAAGAGGCCGAAGATAGTGTTGTGTTAGAGTTAATATGAACAATCAAATGCCATGTAGCTATACACATTCCTTTTATTGTTACATATCTTAAGTTAGTTTAAGCTAGGTAGGAATGAAATGACATGTATATACTATGAGTGAATAAAGCAAGGTGCGATGAAGGTATAAGGGGAAATGGTGCCCGACGTACCGTAGTCAAACCGATTAAAAAGAAAAAAAAAAGAAAGGCAGAAATCCTACTTGTCCGCGACTACTTGTCTACTACTACTTACTCCGCGATTCCGCTACTACTTGTTACTTCGCGACTCCGCTATCCTGATACGCTCACGTCTTCAGCAGCCAGAACCGAGATCCAGACCGCGGGCCTGCCGTAGTTACTGTCGTTGTATACGTCACCGACCTGCCGATTACCGCATCCGTTTATCCTGAATCATCGTGCAATTTTAGTCGCGTTACTTCGCCGCCGTCACCAGTCAATCAGTTTTGTACAATGAAACTGCTGGTTGAGTTACGCTGAGGTTAACAGCACGTAAGTTTTATTGCACCACGTTTCTAAAACATTACACCAGACACCTAGAGAAACGACAGGGTGTAGAGCCTGAAGTTATCTAACCGTTCCAGTACACACACTAGAAGTATACGCCGGGCTGTATAGCCTGAAGTTACCTTCTGCCACCAGTACACACAAACCAGGACGTTGCTACTTCGGGCTAACGCCCAGAAGGCATCTACCATTTACTCCAGCGGCAAGAAAGGTACTCGCTCAAATTCTACTGCTCCACCTGGAGATCCCTTGGTACAGCAACCGACGGGCTGGACCCAGAATCTTAGCAAGGGCTCTCCATTAACCAGATATTACACATACAATACACCGACCTGATCCTGAGGAAAATAGCAATACAAACAAGCGACGCCTTGACCTAGAGATAATCTCAATACCAGAAGCCGCATTCGTAGAGATCACCCGCGCGATTCTCCAGATATAAAGACGAACCCGTGGTGCGTCTACGTGATAAATTACATTAAACGTACTCCTGCGCCTCGCAATTGCATATAAATCACTTACTTGAAACACCTGCATTCCGTAGGAAACAATTCTCAGAATTGTTCAATTTATTACACGCAGTCCTAAAAGGTCGTGTAAAGTCGCCTCCGATTAATTCGTTTATAACAATTAATAAAGAAGCAATCTTTAATAATTATTAACGTAAAAGATCGTGATAAACTCCGTCTTCCCTGTATTTGTTAGTTAGAGTAAGTTTCGCTAATACGAAAAGTATCCGCGTTTAACAAAAACAGACGTTTTTCTAATAATAAAGAATTAATACGTTTATTTTCGGGCATAATTAAATGTTAGATATTCATTTCATTATTGTAAATACGTTCTCCATTAATTAAGAAATCCTGAGATCAGCTTGTTTAGTTAGGTTAGATAATTAAACCGCGTACGTACAATTTGCATTTAATACATGTAAATACTATCCTGTATAAAGAATTCTAAGTACTGAGCTCATATCCAGTCAGTCTGAAAGCCAAATCACGTATAAGAATAGTCATGCGCACCAAGGTTATTTTAAATTATTAATTTTCTCTTTGACCTGCTTAAAGACACCAACGCGTTCGTTGCCCCAGCTTATCTAAAATATATAGAATTTTACGTAGCGCCACCTGAACAAATACCAGGCTACCGTGTAAAGGGCCGGCCTGAACGGTCATAATAAACAAAATTAAATTGTCATTAGTAGGATTTTTGGGTCATAACACCCCAACCATTGAACCACAATAATTTATATTTCCACAGAAACGGCTCAGGATCCAGTAGCAACCACTACCGTCCACGGGAGATCAGTCAAACGGGCGCTGCTAACCAGGACATCCCGGGTAACACCCAATAAGATTTGTTTTATTATATTGTTGTCATTTTTGTTATTTCCTGTAGGTTAGATTATCTTAGATTTATAAAACAATAGGTAATATACGTTTAAAATAGTTTTGTTGTATTATTCAAAGAGTACAGTGTTGAGCACCACGATACGAACAACCCCCGTCTTGTTAAGACAACACCCGATTTGAGCTAGACCGAGGTAAATTAAATTAACCCTTTTAAATTTAATTATTGTAAAGAAAGAGGCTATACAAGTGAATGCCGTGTCTGTTTCTACAGAAAAATGTCCCACCTCTGCATGCTAATGAAAATCACCATATATTGTGATTACTTTAGTCTGAGGAAATTATTATAATGTTCTTAATGCATATTAATGCGCCCATTTTCGGAAACTTATCTATTGTGCCTTTTTTAAGACTTATTTGTCACTATCAATATTAAAATATCCCCAACAAAAAAATACTATGTCGACTTTTATTATTTTTTCATCAAAAGAGTGATATGTAGGGGAAAAGTTTGATGCTTCCGGGTCTAGTGCTTCTCTAAATAGTATCGTCCTAGGGTTTGTCTGACTGGTCCCATGTTACCAACATTATAATTCTCTCAACATAAAAAGTCGTGAAATTAATACCTCAAGTACTACATATATAGATAGCTTGGATTTTCAGATACAAAAACTAAGTACTGTAAAAATCAATTAATTACTCAAACAAATTGTGAGTTGATTTGACCATTTAAATTATTAGAAACGTCGGTTTTACTTATACCTACCCCGCAACCAAACTCAAGATAGATGGAATTAAATTTTTTACTTTCTTAACACTTATGTGAGTAATAAGCACAATGACAAATACCTCTTTTAAATTAAAATATGCCCTTATGAAAAAGTACTTGAAACTAACACACTGAAATTGGTATCTGTTACTACACCAAACAAAGAAATAATTCTGTAAAGAAATAAAAAGTTGTTGAATTATGTTTAAACCTTGCGTAATAGCATTAATGTTTTAAACACAATATAATTCCAATTCTTTTTATAATTATCTATTTCTCTACGCGTCTCGCTATAACATGAATCATTAACAAGGGAAAATATATAAGTAAAATAACAAACAAGTAGTTAAAGTAACAAATCATTAAGGTAAAACAAGAAACTTGATGTAAATTATAATTCTATATTTAACATATACGTTAAACGCGAGTCTATAAGATCAACCTATTCGTTCATTAAAGGTACTTTCTGTTTATGTTTATAAATTTCGAATGGTTCCAAAATACATAAATTGTCTTTGTTATTACACAATCGTAAAAATTTAATGTTGTTTGTTAAGTCATAAGGTGATTATTTATTATTAAATGTTTGGCATAGTTTGATTTGTCTGTATGTTTACATTTTTAACATCTAATCTGTTCTTGGTATCTAATATCAACGTTCCAAAGTGTTTGTTTGATACAAACAGAATTCCAGAATGTGCAGTTCAATTTGTAAATGCTCGACTTCAAAATGTCGCTACTTCAATCTTTTGCACTTATAAACATTTAAGAATATTGGTTTTAGGTTTGAAAGTTTCTTTGTACTGCTTGTCCTTTTGTAATATGTGAGCTACTTTTTATGATATTTTGTCAAAATATGAAATTGATAGGTATCTATTTTATTTTGGTTCTGTGTTAACTGGGTTCTTGATAGACAATTTGTACTCTAGACTTTTAACTAAAGTGTAGATTATTTTTGAAACATAACTATTTGCTCGTGTAAAATGTTTTTTAGTTGATACGATTTAATGGCTCTATGTACCAATGATTTACATGCAGCTAATTTATGTGTTTTATGGTGATATGAATTTCTGGAGTTGAATATGGAGAACTCAAACTTGTGTGTATTAATTTTTATGTTTAAATCTAAAAAAAATTAATGGCCCTATTTTGGTCTTTCTCAAGTGTAAATTTTATGTTAGAATGTAAATTGTTAATTGTTAGATAAAAACTCAACAATGAAATCTGATGAACATTCAAAACATGCTATCATCAATGTAATGAAACGAAAATACAATCTTATCAAAAATATTTAAATCGAAAATTTGATCTTCTAAGTTATCCTTAAAGATATTATCTAAAATGGGCGAAGTTGGACTGCCTATAGGTAAACCATTATTTGTCGATAAACCTAACTAGCTTCATGTTTTGTAGTTCATTAATTAGTGCTAAAGGATTCTTAATAGAATGTTTTGATGTGTACTTTAATTGCTTGTTACTATGCGGTTTAGTTTATTTACTAAAAGATGAATAGGTGCTTGGATGTAAGAAACTACTGGTTTAATGGGCATATTTGGTGCTTGTGGGTTCTTGTGTAGAATTCGTTGTTCTGTAAATCTGTAAAGCAAATACTACACTTTTGTAAATTTTGTTTCACGTTCTTGGAAATTTTGTTGTAGGGTCTCTTTTTAAAATTTCACTGACTTTGCTAAATAATTATAAGGTTTGTTGTTGACAGTTTTGGCATAAATTATTGTGATCATTTCTAAGATGCGTTTCACATTCTACGGCTAAAATTTATTTAATTTTGTTCATTCAAGCACCTAATCGTATTTTATCAAGTAACTTAAACCACAAAATAACGAACAACTTAAAGTACACATCAAAATATTCCATTGTGAATTCTTTAGAGCTAATTAATAAACTACAAAACATAAAGTTACAACAACATATAAAGATTGTAAGTTTGGGTGTTACCAGTATATTTTCTAAAATATCCCTTGAAGAATGTTTCATAACAATTTTGAATTCTGGAGTTAATTCAATTATTTGATCTTTATGTTAGTAAAAATTTTTTCACATTGAAGAACATTTATCTACAAAGTGATGGTTTACCTATAGGAAGTCCTATTTCACCCAATTTAGCTAATATGTTTATGGATAATTTAGAAGATCAAATTTTTGAATTAAATGGTTCTAATAAAATTACATTCTGGTTTCGTCACTTTGATGACATTTTAGAACGTTTTAATAGATAATCAGATTTCATTGATTAATTTTTTTTGATTAATATTAACAATTGACATCCTAACATAAAATTTACACTAGAGGAAGAACAAAATATAGCCATTAATTTTCTAAATTTAAACATAACAATTAATACACAGAAACCTGCATTAATTTTTGTGTTTTCCATATTCAGACAACCTACTCATACAGACATTACAATTCCAAACGATTCGTGTCATCACAAAAAAACACATAAATTAGCTGTATATAAATCATTAATACATAGAGCAAAGTCATTGCCATTAAACCAAACAAATTTCACTAAAGGAATAGCTATTATAAAGCGAATTTCACAAGTAAATGGTTGTTTTCAGATTTAATCGACACTTAAAACTCAAGAGCAAAAATTTATCATCAAAAACATTTACCCAGTTAACACAGAACTGAAAGAAAATAAATACATATCAGTTGCATACTTTAGAAAAATATCAGAAAAGGTAGCTCAGATATTACAAAAAGAGAGGAAGTGCAAAGTAACTTCCAGAACTAAAATATTTTTAAATGTTTATTTAATGCGGAAGACAACTAACGACGCCGGGTATTTATAATGTGAACTGCACATTTTGTAATTCTGGTTATGTTGGACCAACACTTAAGAATCTGATATTAGATACAAAGAACACATATAAAAGATAAACACAGACAAATTAAATTATGGCAAACAACAACACAATATTTTTATACGCGTATAATAAAAGAGACAAATTAGATGTTTTGGAACCATTCGAAATTTATAAACATAATCAGAAAGTACCTTTAGTGAACAAACAAATTGATCTTATAGACTCACCTTTAATTGATATTTTAAATATCGAATTATAATTTATATCAAGGTTTACCTGTTTTACCTTAAAATGATTTGTTACTATAACTACTTGTTTGTTATTTTACTTATATAACATTTTCCCTTGATAATGATATATGTTGTATTGAAATGCGTAGAGAAATAGATAATTATACAGGTTTGCTTAGTAGTGCGTCAAAGTGAATTTGCGACTAAATTGTGCACAGCAAAAGGAATGTTTTATGCAAAAGTTGATTTACTTCAAGTACGCTATAACCTAAAAATATTTTCGCATATGCAGAGTGTTCCATAACAGCGGTACATAACCTATCATTCTTATTTTAAATAGAGTGGTATAATTTTAATGTGAATTTCGTTTCTACTCTGAAGAACAACCACTTTCTATTAAACAAGTCGTATAGCTAAACTTAACCGTTTTTGAAATATTTGTACTTTCAGATAAAAAATTGTCGTAGTTCAAAGATTTATTTTGAGGTCAGTATCAAATCTATTAATTTGTAACTCCTCATGTAATTAGTGCAGAAATTGATTGTATAAGAAATATTACGATTAATTTAATTTTTATACAGGGTGTACCAAAAATATGAAGGTATATTTTTTTTGTTTTAAGTGTATATAACTATCTCATCTTAAATATCACACCCTGTGTATTATTAGATTATTCCAAAGAAAATTGAACGACCTACATTTTTTGTGACAGGCAAATTTTGTCTATCTGCAACGGTTTTTGAAATATCTCTACGTGGTATAATAAATGTGCACCCTGTATAATATTAGGTATATTAACCATAAATCGATCATAACAGTTGCCATACTTAAATAAATGGTAAAATGTAATGACTTTTATATTACGTATGTGAATCAGAATGTAATTTCATGAAAAACTTCTAATACTATGAAAAAAGACACTTTTTACAAAAATGCGTTTTTATTTACGCGTAGAAAGTGCACTAAAAAGTAGAAATTTTTTTCTTTGCACCAAAATGTGATAAAAAATCCTTACGACTAAAAATAAAAGCGTGGGGCGCTCATATTATAAACATGTGAGGGAGAGAAATGAATTATGATGCCCCACGCTTGTATTTTTAGTCGTAAAGATTTTTTATCACATTTTGGTGTAAAGAAAAAATTATTTTCTCCTTTTTAGTGCACGTTTATCATTGTACTATTTTTATATCGATTAAAAGTTTTTTATGAAGTTACCTTTCCACTCACATACGTGATACAAAAGTCAATACATTTTACCATTTATTTAAGTATGGTAACTGTTTTGATTGTTTTCTGGTCAATATACCTAATATTAGATACGGTGCACATTGATTACACCACGGAGAATTAAAACCAAAATTCTGAAATTATAAATATTTCAAAAACCGTTTTAGATAGACAACATTTGCTTATTACAAAAAATGTAGGTCTTTCAATTTCCTTTTCAATAGTGTAATAATATACTGTAAGGTTATTTTGACGCATCGTGTATGTGCAGGATTTTGATAACGTATGTAACGTGTTTCGAATGTAGCTGAAGCGAGTTTGCATGAAAAGAATTTTTTTTAGTATGCGTAATGTAAGTGGTGTAAAGGATCCGCAACTGGATTTTTAATGAAACCTTAGGTATCGTATGAAGGAATATCTGAATGTTATAGAGAGTTTGATGTTGGAAACGTTAAATTTGGTTGAGAAATAATGTTTTGAGTAAAATTTTATTGATACGACACTGGTAAAACTACTGGTCTTTTGCTATTGTGTGTATAATAACTAAAGTAATACATTGTGAGTTGAAGGAAAACATTACTGATTTTCTTAAAAAAAAATAAATAAAAAGTGCTTAGGCAGATTAGAAGTTAATACAGCGAACATTTTATTATTAGTGTTCGCTTGTGAGACGCGTCAACCTTAGGTTAGTGTAAAGTGTGTAGGCTACTGGAAGTAACGATTTATGCGAACGAAATAAAAGTTTGTGAAATTTATTTTAAATATTGGTGATGATAATCAATTTTGGAGGTGAACATTAGCAATACCAAAGTGATTGTAGGGAAGTAGAAAAGAATGTTATATGTATATGGAAATAACCATTACTTTATTCTGGTAAACGCTTTGAAGGACAAACATCACAGTAGAAGGTGATATATTATTATACCCGGACGCGAGTGAACAAACCACAGACTTTGCTTTCGTGAGTACTATAACCGAGTGCGTGGAGCAAATACGGATACTTCTCGTGTTTGTGTTTAGTACAGCTAAGAATTTTTAAAAGGATTACCTGAAGCAGAGCACATGGATACAATTATAACACCAGAAAAGGATTTATGAAAGTAAGGACCAGAAATAAAAATTTTATTGAATCAAAACAAGTACGATTATCTTTTAAGAATACATTTTTTTTTCTGTTATTGTTGCAATAAGTATGGCTCATTAATTAAAAAGGTAATCGGACTTTGATTATCTTGGTGTGTTTAATTTTAAGAAAGGGGAAATTTTAACCGTACATATTTAAGGGTGACTTTTGTTAACCCCGACAGACAGATTACATCTTCTGATAAGCGAATCTAGTCTTTGCATATTTTCGAATTTAAAGATCGATTGGAAAATTGCATTGTAGCTTTGAAGTATTAAATCAGAACACTACTAACAAAGTACTTATTTTATTTTTCTTTCACTATTCAGCATACAACTATTTTGAAGTGTTAAAGTTTAAACATATTTCTGAATGCCTATTTACGATTTTAAAGATAAGGTATTAATAAAATATAAAATCTTAGTGATGATAATCATTCTAACGTTGAATTATTTAGCAATTAATGAATAGTTTTTCTTTTAGATAACAATTCATTGTTAATTCGATTTCGTTTATTTTGTTTAGAATTTTCTAAATTGGGCTACATTTTTAAGTTTTATAACAGCTAGAAATAAATATATAATATATATATATATATATATATATATATATATATATATATATATATATATATATATATATATATATATATATACCGGTGTCCAAAGCGTCACGCGACCGGAAGATTGTGGCTTCGCTGTTGATTTTTATTTAAAATAATATACAAAAAAGTTATATGGTTCCAATACGTGCACAACTTAAAAATATTTTAGCACCTACAGAGTGATTCGTAAAAGTAGTGGGGGTATCAACTTTTTTATTTTAAATGGAACACCCTGTATATCAATATATTTTTGGATAGCCTAATGAATGAGCTTTTCAACGATGTATACATTTGTACATATAAAATGCAACGTTGCCAAGTTATTTAACAAAAATGTATTTTTTCCTGAATGTAAGGTTAGCAATAAAAATTAATTCTTGACTTATTATCTAAGTTGAGACAAATTAGTTCAGGCATATAATTAAGCTAGGTATACGCTTTGAGAAGATGTAAACGTTTTATTGATATATTGAATAGGTGAGAGAAGGCTCCGTATGAAACTTTATCACGTTCAACGTACATCAATTCTCTTATTTCAAATGGAACACCCAGTATATTTTGATATGGGCGAATAGTACTCTTAAAGACCTAACTTTTATCTAAATACATTGATACCGCTAAAATTTATAGTTTTTAAAATATTTCCATTCTTTAAATTTTTCTATAATTATTTTATAACGTATCGATTTAATCGAGTGCCATGATTTCAAGTCACAATACCAGATTAGTAATAGTAACAATTAATTTTATTAAATATTTTTAACAATAAACTAAACAATGTAATATTAAAATAATAAACAAACAACTAACAAGAACAAGAAGTTGGTAAGTCAAACATATGCAAATGTGCACTTAAAAAATTTATAAATAAGGTTCAAATAAGCCTCCTCTTTTCTCAATGCACTGATTCAATCGTTGTCTGTAGGAACGTTGTAAATTATGCAACATTTGTTGGGTTACATTACGAAACGCTTGTTGAATTCTTTCCCTCATATTTTCTGCAGTAGTCGACGTTGTTGTATAAACTTCATTTTTAATGTAGCCCCATAAAAAATAGTCCATGAAAGTCAGATCGGGTGATCTAGCTGGCCACCTGATAGGCCCACGATGACCTATCCAACGATCAGGAAATTGATGATTTAAAAACTCCGTCACATCACAAGCCGAATGCGCAGGCGCATGGCGCCTGTTGGAACCATATTTCCTCATTAGCGTATGCGATGTTCTCTTCAATCCATCGTAACACGTTGGTTCGCAATAAATTTAAATAATTTACTGCGTTTAAATTGTGAATAGGGTCCTAATAGTCTGGTGCCAATAATACCAGCGCAAACATTGAGACTCCACCGATGCTTATTGTTTCTGTATCTAATTATATGGGAATTTTCCATTGCGCAATAATGACAATTATGTCTATTTACAAAATAATTGTTACGAAAAGTAGATTCGTCAGTCATCACAACTATATTAAAAAAATTATGTGGTTGTTGCAATCCCCAACGACAGTAATTTAATCTATTTTCAAAATCATGTTCATCCAATGGATCTTGTATGGATGGTATTTATATTCATTTATTATATTGTGTATTGCTGATTTCTGTAAATCATGTTCCACTGTAATTTTTTTAATACTTATTTGAGGGTTTTCTTGTATAGCTTGAAGCACCACTAGTTGAGTTTCCTCGTTGTTTACAGGTTTTGGACAATTGTTCTTTTAATATGCAATCTACCCTGTTTCCCCAAATCTACTTTTTAAATTTTCAAGTACTCGTTCATCTGGACAACGGGCATCGGGAAATTTTTGTTTATAAATTCTAGAAGCAAGTAAACAATTACCTTGGGCTTTTCCTTAAATCATTTGGATTAATTCGTTCTTCGTATATTTCATTTTAAAATTTAGAGCTAACTTCTTTTAAAACAAGTTTTCTTCTAAATACAAATGTAGTGAAAATGTAGTTTTAAAAGAAATCAAGTTAAAATACATTAAAATTTTGTTTTATTGTTTTTAAATCATAGCACTCTATTAAATCGTTACGTTATAAAATAATTATAGAAGAATTAAAAAAATGGAAATATTTTAAAAACTATAAATTTTAGCGGTTTCAATGTATTTAGATAAAAGTTAGGTTTTTAAGAGTAATATTCGTCCATATCAAAACATACAGGGTGTTCTATTTGAAATAAGAGAATTGATGTACGTTGAACATGCTAAAGTTTCACACGGAGCCTTCTATCCCCTATTCAATGTATCAATAAAACGTTTACATATTTTCAAAGCCTATACCTAGCCTAAGCATATACCTAAACTAATTTGTCTCAACTCAGATAATAAACGAAGAATTAATTTTTATTGCTAACCTTACATTCAGGAAAAAAGTACAGTTTTGTTAAATAACTTGGCAACGTTGTAATCTATATGTACAAATGTATACATCGTTGAAAAGCTTATTCATTAGGCTATCTAAAAATGTAATGATATACAGGGTGTTCCATTTAAATGAAAAAAGTTGGTACCCCCGCTACTTTTACGAACCACCCTATAGGTGCTAAAATATTTTTAGGTTGTGCACGTATTGGAACCATATATATATATATATATATATATATATATATATATATATATACGACATTTTAAAAACTACATAAGTTAACGTTGTATTATGAATGGGAGTTTCTATTTATACAGGGTGTGTTCAATAAGTTATAACAACCCATGTTGTTTTCTGAAGTTTTGAGTTAGTTTGTTTGGGAGTGTGTTTGACTTTGAGGAGTTAGTGTATGAATTTACTGAGTAGGCTGCAATCCTGTCTTCCTGAGTCAGATAGGATTAATTTACCATCTCGCCCAAGACGATTTATTCTAGCAACATTTAAGATTGTGGTGGCACCAATAGATATCTTTCACGGACTGAGATGTATAAGTTGTGAATTTATGGTAAGTGTAAGGTGTTTGAGCTTGTTATTCAACCATTTTACTCTTTACCTCGAACCCACCCATTTGCACTGTGACTGGCTTGGCAACCCGCTTACTAATGTAAGTATACGCGACGACTAGTGAGGATTGGACGTGTAACAATACAGGGTTTTATATTTAAGATAAGATAGTTATTTACATTTAAAACAAAAAAAAACTATAAATTCATATTTCTGGTACACCCTGTATAAAAGTTAAATAAGTCATAACATTTCTTAAAAGACCAATGTCTGCAATAATTACATGCGTAGTTACAATTTCATAGATTTGGTAGTAACCACGAAGTGAATTTTTGAACTACGACGAAAAATGATAATCTTTTATTTAAAAGTACAAATATTTCAAAAACGGTTCAGTTTGGCTATACGACATATTTAATAGAGAGTGGCCGTTTTTCGGAGTAAAAACGAAATCCACAGTAACAACTATACAATTCCATTTAAGATAAGAAAGATAGGTTACGTACCGCTGTTATGGAACGCTCTATATACGTGAAAACATTTTTAGGTTATAGCGAATTAATTTTATAAAACATTTTTTTCTACTGTGCACAGTTTAGCCGCAAATTCACTTTGAGCAACCCTATATAAAAGAAATTATGGAACTATATTGTACTTATTAAAGTACTAATTAAATATGGAATTCCACGAAGTAAGGTTAACGAAAATAAATGAGATTTCTTATAAAATATGAAAAGTTTCAGTAGCATAAATGATATTTTCATAATTGACTCATATTACACCTATAATTTATCATCGTATTAAGGTTTAAAAGATAAAAGGGATGGTAATATGGGTAAACATTGTTATCCTTGACATATCACAACATCAAGCAAATTCATACTTTCTACCCTGTGAATATGACATCCGGACATAATTAACAATTAAGGTAGGTAGTTTGCGTTGGCAATAAATCATATTTCTACGCTTCTATTATTTGATTTCAGTTGGTAAAGTGCTTTACATTCATACACGAAATATGGAATATTCTTATAGTATTGTTAAATCTCGTATATAATTCACAAAATATGAAATTGCTCATTTTTCCGAAACAGAGTGAAAAAAAACACGAAAAAATTGCAAAATCGGGTATATTAAAAAAATCGGAGATATAAATTAGTATTTTTTTATAGTATTAAATATTAGTTTACATATTGCACCATTTATAATAACTAAGTTTGATTTAATTGCGTTTAGATTGGGGTTTTCAGAAGCAAAAGTATGTAAAAAGTGATGTCAAAAATACATCACGTTTCCATACGTTAAAAACGATAACGCTTAAATTGTTAGAAAATCAGTACAATAAAATTAAAGTAAACAACTTTATTATAGGAAAAAAAAGAGAATGTAATGTTATATTGCGACTATACGTAAAATTACCTTAATGTTTATTTTTTTGGAATTTCGTTTATGTAGTAACTGACAGAAACATTATTTATCTTTTCGTGTTTACCACAAAGTTTTCACGAGATATATTTTTCGCAATAAATGAGAGTAATGTAACTTTTTCATTAAGAATGTGATAGTGGCATGATGAATTGTAAAGGAAACATGTATTAACGGAAATCAAGTAAATTAAGTAGATTGGGATAGAGGATCTTACTTTAATGAGTTTGTAACTAGAAGTGTTTATAGATAGGCCTACAAACTGTAAAGGACATTTCAAGTAATCACTGTAGAATACATTAGAATTCAAACAAGCCCATTAATAGAATCAACATTTAATGTATGTTTAAACTTATCCACGTGTAGAATTCAGTTGAATTTAATTAACCATAAAATTATATTTCATCTGCTATAAACTTACAAAATACACACAATTAAGTTTAAACTTATTAATTATATTAAATTGAGATAATACTTTTTAGACATATGTATTAATTTTGATCGAGATGCTTCATAATTTTTTGTAATACATATTCCAGTTTCTGTAATTATTTTGCCAGCTAGTTTAATTTTAGTAAAATAAATGCCATCATGTTTACAAAAAAATTATTAATAATTAAAAACCTCATAACAAAGATACGTGCTCTTTCATTCCACGCGTTTGAGATACTCGTAAGTTCCAAAACCATTAAGTAATTCGTTGAGAAACGAATTAACGTTTAATTGATTAACATCTAAAAACAAAACCGAAAGAGGAATTTTGTCAGGATAACCGTCTTTTTCAGTTGGTTTTTAGCAAATTGTTCAAAAATTCATTCACGCCGTCTATTAAAGCCAAACAGGAGTCAGCGCCCGCGGGCGGTAACGTACATGTGTTTTTTTTTGTTTTCGAAATTCAAAAACAGTTAGTGGTTAGGTAAAGATAGAAAGTTAGAACAGATTATTGTTTTCTCATCTTGATAGTCACAATAAGAGTAACTATTTACTCTATAACGTGTCCAAACAGCGTTTATGGACCTTACGTGTTAATAGCCCTCACCTGACGGCTCGTACTTTTGCGTACACTTTGAGGTCCATAAAAGCCTGTTAAACGTCCTTGATACATAAACAACCATTATGCAAGATCGCGCTATAAAGCACGTTTTACGAATCTATTTATAGGGGTGTAAAATGCCACTTTAACGCCTGCGAACTGCTTCAGCGTCCGCGGGTAGAGGGGAATAGAATTGCCATGACAAATATATTGCGTACTAAAATGCATTTATCTGATAAAAAATCAGTACTTATATATTTATCGCGGATAACATCATTAATTCGTTTTCCTTAACTACACTGTCCTATGAAAAAAGAGTGATTAAAACTATATCGCTACGTACCTCAGAACAAATCGCGGCGTTTTGTCCGTCCGCCCCTCTTACGTTATTTTCGTCCAGTATCCGTCCCTTTAATTTCTTCTAAACGGCTTAAGATATGAAAAGTCAGTTCTTTATGTTAGGTTTGCCAGGCATTAAGATACAGAGACTAATAATTTTACGATATCTTTATGCACTTCGTCAATCAAGTTATACAAGCAATTCTGTCAAAAATACAGTGAACGAGTAACTTTGTTTCTCTATTACGTCGGTTCAACAAAAGTACAAAATAATTCCTTCCATGGAGCATACCGTGGCTGTGTATTGAAGTATGTTACACATTGTTTTAATTGATAATCCACGATTTTGGTGCATCCTTATATAAATAATAATATAAATTTCGAACTTTTGGAAACGCGCCAACGTCTGTTTTTGGTGCAAGTCTTATTACGATTGGTTAAATTCATTTTACTGTCAAGGAATATTAACATTCTCCATTTTTTTATGAAACCGGTTTCAATTATATCCTTACTCTTCCATTAATACGTTTATCGAATTGTGAGCTTATGCCCGGCATTATTAATTTTCTTTTTCATCCATACCTCATTTAGAAATGATAAATGATAACTGGGAAATGAAAATTTCCACATTTTCACAGTGACTATTATTGGTTATAACTATTTTCTACTGTACTTAAAAGCTTGAATTCAGTCAGGGTAAGATCGCTAAAAGTTCTTGTGAGTGTGTTTTTCTGTTTGAATAACTTTGGAAATGGAACGTTTCGCCACCACCAGGACGTTTCGCCGCGAATCCGTTTCGTCGCGACCCCGTTTCGCCGCGAAAAACTTTTTATTTGTAAAAATAAAATTGTTTTTTCAAAACATAAAGATCTGCCGACAAAGCAAACTTACTCACAAAAGGCTAACAGAACTTGATCTTCCTTCACACGTTATCCAGTTTAAGGTCTGGCTTGTTTTTCTTTCTAACATTCTTGTTTGTCCGATCTTCACCTTGAAAAGTCGCCTCGTAGACGTTCCACATTCTGTGGGGAAACAAACGAGGACGACGTCCACTTCTACCGCGATTTCTCATCCCAACGTAGTTTTCCTCTAAAAAATCCAAAAATTGATTGCAGTTCTTCTGTCAACGCATGTGACAATTCATCAACAGCTTGCTCCAACTCATCAGTAGAAACAAAGGCCAGGCAGGTAATCATTCGCGAGTTCAAATTCAGCGTCGTTTTTTAAGTCCTGCTGATAATCTACGTTTTTTGAGGTTCTGGGCCAAATGTAAAAAACAGCCACGAATCTGTGCAGTAGGAAATTGTTCTGATTGAGTTTGAAATACGGCAAATTCAAAATCACCGTGAATGTTGTGTGGTTGTAGACCAGGCGTCAGTGTTCAAAATTGTTGGAAAAGTTTATCATGCGTTGTTTTCCTCTTATTGGGAAGAAGAGCGTAAATAATGGGATAAACGCCGCCATGTGTAAATCCAGATATATCATATTCTTGCGCCAATAAGACGGGATAAATCTTAAAGGTGCCATCCACAAACAACGCGGTACAGGTCGTAAACGAGTTCAGGTTCCTTTGTCGTCTGAAAATTAAAATCATATCTTCATTTGGCCCGCTGTCGTACAAAAGGAAATTTGCTGATTGGCCTTATCTGATTTCGTATTTCCTGTACTATTCTGGAATTTCCAAATTTTGCAAGTTTAAAGGATTCGGCGTGGCAAATGCAATAGCGGTCCTTTTTCTTCTTATGACTTTTCGCAAACCAGATGTAGATGGCAGAGCCCCAATGCAAGCTTCGCTGGTGTAATCTATGATGTCGATTCCATTGTTTCTTCGGTCCTTCGCTTCTTAGAGATGATCCGCTCAATGATTTCAATGTTTGCTGTACTACCTCCATGGGAATCAATGTTTATTTTGTTTATGACGTTGCCATTCTTAACGTGAATTCTGGCTTTACACTCGCTTCTTCTTTCACACCACACAACCCCACAAGCAATTAAGATTATTCTAATATGAATTTGCTGGGTTGGTGGGCAAAGATATATTGTCATCATTAAGAACCCTATTTACAAATTAGAAAGTTGAGATAAGGATAACATCGTCATTAATGTATTAAAATAAACCGAATATTTTCCTTGAACAACAAACATCGTCATTAAGGACACCGTTTACTAATTACCAGAAGAAAGTGAATTATTGTCCTTTTGTATTTTTTATAGCTAAGAGCCATAAATGTTATTTATTTTCAAACATAAATTTTTCGTTTTACAAAGAAAAAAGATCTCTTGAGGCGAAGTGGACTCGAGACGAAACGGCCGTTGAGAAACCACCACGGCGAACCGGCCGTGGTGGTCCTAGACCCCTTTAGAGCATGGTGGAGATTTGTCCTTCACTGAGGCCTATTATTTTAGTATCTGGGCAACCACCTCTACATACTTTTTTTCCAGCTAAATGGTTGAGCACTTACGAAACAAACAAATACTGGAGCAGTGATAACAACAAAAAAAATTTATTATCTAACGCCAACTTTATTTACTATATATTATAACTGCGTTAAAGCTTGTACTGTGTATTCTCGTGTTTTAAAATATTGTTTAACATATGTTGTTTAAGAGATTTTTTAGAACTATTGTGTGAAGTAAAATGATGGTCACGATTTTACTACACTAAAGAATCTTGCCTGTATCTAAATACTATAATTTGCTATTTTGGCACTGCTATATAAAACCTTACACATTATTTCAATTGATACAGGTGCGTTGAATATGCACACTTTTTGGGTAATTGAAAGGAGTATTTAATGATTCAGTAGTTTAAAAAGTTAATTGTTTTGACAAATTCTCTACTGGGTTATGAGAATTTAAGTATTTACTGTTTTAACTTAGCCTATAAAGAAGCCATTGATATATAACTAGGTTTGATAGAAAACTAATGATACTATTACGCGAAACCCTGGTGCTGTCAAAATTTAATTATTACGATATTTTGCATCGTCCATGTCTAGACTAACATATTCCAAAAGTTCAAAATGTCTGTGTTCGCTTTTTTTTGATCTAAGAAAGAGACGGTGTATCTCAAAAGTTACGTGAACTTCACTGCTTGAAGATAGGTAACAGACGTAAGTTACATTTGGCATCATTCGTCAATGGTGTAGTGTCAAAAAGTTCACTCAATCGTTTCCGCGAGCAGCTAAATAAAATTTCAATATCTCATCATTTACTACTACGATGCTATAGCTATTGCTATTGCCATTGCTATTGCTATTGCTATTGCTATTGCCATTGCCATTGCCATTGCCATTGCCATTGCCATTGCCATTGCCATTGCCATTGCCATTGCCATTGCCATTGCCATTGCCATTGTCATTGCCATTGCCATTGCCATTGCCATTGCCATTGCCATTGCCATTGCCACTGCCACTGCCACTGCCACTGCCACTGCCACTGCCATTGCCATTGCCATTGCCATTGCATTGCCATTGCCATTGCCATTGTTATAGCTATTGCTATTGCTGTTGGTGTTGCGATTGCTATCGCTATCGCTATCGCTTTTGCTATTGCTATTATACAGTTAAAAGAACCGTCATATCGATATGATTTATTAACTATACGTTGTGATATACATAACCTTGCCTTGAGAAATGCTGACTTATTTCAAATATCCCAAAATAGAAGTAATAAATTAATCTTGTTTTTTATATACTGCGCCAGAGGTTTTAAACAATTGTGTAAATATTTTCAGAACTAATTCATTTTCTACATTTAAGTGTAACTACAGAAACTACCTGATAAATCTCCAACAAAACAGTGTGTAACTTCACCAACGTTACCGTGAACAAACGGAAGGGGAATTTTGAAAAACGGCTTTACCTATGGTTTTCCCGTTGAATGCATTTATTTCATTTATTTAGTTATATCCAGTTTATTTTTATAATTCTTCATTTTTATTTGTGAATTTTTCTTTTATTTTGTTTATCTTTATACAGCATTCAATAAACATATTTATTATTAATATTCTTATTGTTACCCTTGAAATCAGGAGATACGTATTAGAAGACCTATAATATTTTCAACTCTTGGAGGACTTCAAAGAATGTAAGGGATATCGACGAAGAAGATATGCTTGCTTTTTTTCATGACAAGGTTAGTTTTTCTGAATACATTTATTTATTTATTTTAAGTTTTATCTTTATATTTGATTACAGGCTGAAAGACTGAAATCTTCCACGCTGTGGTCGACATATTCCATGTTGAAAAGTACGTTGATAGTGAAAGAAAACGTTGATACATCGAATAATGGGAAGTTGTAGTTATATTTAAAGCGCCAAACTGAGGGATATGAAGCAAAAAAATCAAAAATTCTATCGCGGAATAAATGAGATTGAGTTGAACAAGGTGAGTCAAGCTCAACGGGACGGAATCTCCTGGGTAAACTGTAAGAAATAATAAAAAGTTCTTTTACAGGCATATGTAGATTAGTAACGGCTACAATTTAAAATTAATCTCACATATATAGGGTGTTTCGAATTCGAGTAACATCAAAGTTATGTCTTTTTAAATGGAACGCCCAGTATTTTATTCAATTCTTCAATTACATTTTAAAAAATAATGTTAGTTTATTAAAGGTACCTTGTAGCTAAGTTTGATAGTTTTCGATTTATTTGACATTTTGTGAAAATATGGTCTTCTTGAAAATAATTAATTGCAGCTTATCAAGTGATTTTCAAGCTTTAATGTTTTTGCTTATTTATTCTACACTCTTCAAGTTTTCTATAGGTATAATTACAATAATAAATTGTTATACAGCGTGTTCCTGATAATTGGTTTAATTTTCATCATCTTCTTTGTGCAATTTCTTTGTTATTTTAAATGGAACACCCTGTATTTTATTACATTCTTATAATTTACCATACAAAAATACAGTTTATTTATTAAGGGTTTCGTATGCCTATTTTTAATACTTTCCGAGTAATTTGCATAAGATTACTAAAATTAGCGCATTTTATTATTTTAATAAAAATTTATAATACGTAAATAGTCAATATGATGTCTATTTTCACGAATGGACATTATTATCCGTTTTTCAAATGATCTTCTCACATTCCTTACCATGTCAGGAGTTATCATGGCGAATGCATGTTGAATACGTATTTTCATGTCTTCGAAGGTTGTTAAGGGTTTCGTATGTCTATTTTTAATACGTCACTTGTATTAGTTTACTAAAGATACATAAAATTTATATTTAATCACAACGGAGGCTGTGACTCTAATTTAGTATCTGTCAAATGTGCTTAATGTTAATAAAGCATTGCTAATTTCATATCTAGTTTTTTGTCATTGAGTATAAAATGAAGAAGTATTTGTTAGAAGATCGTGTTAATATGATTTTAGTTCTTGGTGAATGTTTGGAAAATTGTTTATTGGCAGCACGAGTGTATGCAGAAAGATTTCCTTTAGAAAATCATCCTCACAACGAAGTATTTGAAAGACTATTGGTGTTGCAATCAGTAATCGAAAATCCTAACATTAGTACAAGATGTGTATCTAAAGAAGCAGATGTAAGTCAATCAAGTGTTAAAAGAATCCTTAAAAAACATCGTTATCATCCATATCACATTGAAATACACCAAAATTTGTACGAACACGATTTTGATAACAGGCTGGAATTTTGTTTACGATTTCTTGAAAAGGAAGGTAAAGAAGAACACTTTTTGAACAATTTACCGATGAAGCTACTTTCGATAACAATGGACTAGTTAACCGGCATAATTTTTACTATTACAGTACTGAAAATAACCACCAGTACAGAACAACAAATCATCAAAATCGATGGTCTCTCAATGTTTATGGAGGGATAATAGGAGACTACGTAATAGGGCCACATATTTTTGATGGTTATTTAAACAGAAGAAATTTAAATACATTTTTAAGAAGTGATTTTTTGATTCTTTTACAAGACATTCCATTAAATGTCAGAAGAGCAATGTGGTTGCAACTAGACGGCGCTCCAGCACATTTTTCGCGTAATGTAAGACAATATTTAAATGAACATTTCACAGGAAAATGGATCAGTAGAGGCGGTCCTTATCATTGTCCTCCAAGATGACCTGATCTAACTCCAATGGATTTTTTTTTGTGGGGATACGTTAAAAGTATCGTTTTTAATACCTCTCCTACAACCATCGAAGACATGAAAATACGTATTCAAAATGCATTCGCCACGATAACTCCTGACATGCTAAGGAATGTGAGAAGATCATTTGAAAAAAGGATAATAATATGCATTCGTGAAAATGGATATCATATTGAACATTTATTATAAATTTTGTATTAAAGTAATAAAATGCACTAATTTTATTAATCTAATGCAAATTACTCGGAAAGTATTAAAAATAGGCATATGAAACCCTTAACAAATAAACTGTATTTGTGTATGGTAAATTCAAAAATGTGATACAATACAGGGTGTTCCATTTAAAATAACAAAGAAATTGCAAAAAAAAGATGATGAAAATTAAACCCATTGTCAGGAACACCCTGTATAACAATTTATTATTGTAATTATACCGATAGAAAACCTGAAAAGTACAGAATAAATAAACAAAAAAATTACAGCTTGAAATTGACTTGATAAGCTGCAATTAATTATTTTCAAGAATACTGTAATTTCACAAAATGTGAAATAAATCTAAAACTATCAAACTTAGATACAAGGTACCTTCATTAAACTAACATTATTTTTTAAAATTTAATAAAATGCTGGGCGTTCCAATTAAAAAAGCATAACTTTGATATTTGAATTTGAACTTGAATTTGAATTTTAGTTGATTTGAAACACCCTGTATATGTGTTATTAAATTTTAATTGTAGCCGTTACTAATCTACATATGCCTGTAAAAGGACTTTTTATTATTTCTTACCGTTTGCCCAGGAGATATGCAAGCTTGCGTCCAAAACATATCAATCACTCAAGATTGTTCATATTATATATGAACAATAACTGTACAGTGCAACTTGTGCGGATCCACATCTTCTACAAGATGCCGAAGAAAATTGCCCATTATTTGAAATTACCCAACCCAGACGATTACACTCGCCACTGGAGGCTCAAAAATCATGGAGGATGGCGATCAAACACGACTTCAGAAGAATATATTGAAGAAAGCATTAACAATAAAATGGCGACTTCGAAAATGATTTTTAATCAGCCATCATCGTCAATCAGTGGATGTCAGAATCCATCAGACGTTGTCAAAGAACGTACTGAATTACAGTTGGCTCCTGCATTTAGCGATTCATCATTTTCTACATCAAATGGTGGAGTTCTTAGTAGGTTTTATCAAAACCGTCACTATTATTTAATGATTTACAATTAAAACATTGTACAAGCATAGGTTTTTCTAACGTTAATAGTTGTATGTTTAATATTTATTCCAATAAATAATTAATAATTTTTTATAAAGAAATGGTTGCTATAAAAAAAAGAGATACTTTACGATTTGTAATAAGGAAATATGGTCCATTTCCATTAAGTGTCCGAAAAATCACGTTCATTCTAATTTCAATTATAGTGAACGCATCACAATTTAACAGTTTTCATAAAAAAAAAATAATAAAAAAAATAATTGAGAATAGTCCAAAGTGTTATGTATTTTCATACGTAATATCACAAGAGAGTGAAAATAAAATGAAAATAATTCGACAGATATTTCGATAACTTGTTATCTGGCAATAGCCACTCGAGCCCTAAGGCTTCTCGTGGCTATTGCCTATTGACAACAAGTTTGAGAAATATCTTGGAGAATTATTTTCAAATTTATGGAACTCTCGAGTGATATTCGACAGATTATTTTTTGACGCTTAATGAATCTTGTGATTGACATAAATGCATTTTGATTGATATCTAAAAGAAGTATTTATCGTATTTATTGAATTATATAATACTATACTAAATAATGGTTATAACCTAAAGTACATTAAAAACACAATTATTGTAAATATTTTGAGCATGACTGGTAGACTCATTAAGAATTTTGTTTTCTTCTGTTGTATTAACATTGTAAAATAGCCTGGTTCTCTAAGGTTGCTAATTAAATTGGAATGATGTTCATGATCCAATTGCAAGTAAGGTTTTAAAGAGCTAGACGAACTGTGTCCCGTAATTGTTATAATTTCTTGCTCATTGACCCCTACTTTAGCAAGATGAGAAATTGCGGTTGATCTTGCAGAATGGTTTGTAATTTATTTAATCATCTTTATCGATCTTTCATCCATTTCGACATGATGTTGATTCCAAGTGGCATATTCTTATACCAGCCAGAAGAATAACGTTTGTACCAACTCTTATTTACTGTCATAAACAGTCTATCAGTCGAAATATTTTGATTGCGCTTACTCAATAATTTCTTGAGCAATCTAACAGGGCAGATATTAGAGTTTTAGTTTGGTATTAACCATTTACTACTTGCACATTTTTGTGCTCCACCTTGTGCAGTTTTTGAGAAAATGGGACTGTATTCAAATCTTTCCGTCAATACTCCTGTATTACTAGATCCCTCTTTAAAATAATGAACAAAACATTGGCATCCTTCTCCTCCACGCCATGCCAATTCGTATGATGCAATATGGTAAAAATTTTTTTGTAATCCTGATGGCGTTCCTACATCAAAACAATTTATTATATTAATTATTTGTTCCTTTGCTTCTGTTTTTCAGGTCTTCTTTGTAAAATTTATCGTTTCGTATTTAAATTCTATGTCCTTAAAAGGGTAAAATTTTCTGTTAAACTCATTAAAATAAAATTATTGTAACAATTTTGTTGTTTTGTTCCACATAGTTTTAATAACACTTTCCTTATAATCGGTTCCATTACATCGCTTCATGTTGTATGCCCAATCTTTCAAAATGCAAGCTAATTTTACAACAGAAGTACTTTCTTCAAGCGTATAACCTTTTTCACAATAGAACGTTTCAAATTGTTTCCAAACTTATTGCTTATTATCGTATTTTTTGACACATTTTTCTCAATCTCTTCATTTCTTTCTGTTTCTGATGTGGAGCTAAACCTTTTGGAACTCATTTTTACGAGTGTTGATTGACATTAAATGACAGTTAAAAATATTTAAATTCTGAAATGACATGCCATATTATTTTCGCGAAAATAACACAAGAGAAAATTCTCAGTATAATAATGCTGTGATTGGCTTCAACGTATCAACGTGATCAAAAATTGATACTGTTTATTGGTTTTTATAAACGTCAAAAAATAATCTGTATGACTAATTAAAATCAAAATTTGCTTTGTTAATATTCGAATAAAAATGTTTATTTTAGTTACACCTTGTATAAATTTATTTTATTCGGGTAACCAATGCCAATTATTCACATAGTAAACAGAGGATAAAATGAAAACCATATTCAAGCTGTAAACGTACCTGTATACAACTTTCTAATTATAAAGTCTAAATTATTCGTCATTAATTTATTTACCACACTTTCATTTTGTTCATCAAGATCTCAGATATATTGGTTTTATATTCATAAAGTAAACAAGCTTTAACTTACTAATTCAAATTATTAAACTTAACGGAATCAAATAGATAAAGTTAAATATAGCAATTAACTTAATTGAAAAAGTTTACTTGAAGAGTAAGAAAATTGCAAATGGAGATGTTTATTAACTTTTTCAATCGTTTAAAGCAAATTTTAAACTGCTTCTTTCTTTTTAATTAAGTGCTTGATCAGATACAATTAAGTAAAAGTAAATCTCCTTGTAGATATAATCTTATTATTTACAGGGTTGTTTGTAATTTAATTTTCAAAAATTAACATATTCCGATAAGGCGACTAACGAAATTTCCTTAAAAGTTTTCCTTAACAATTGTAATTCAAAATAGCCCAAAGTATAAATACGTTGATTTTCAGACGCAGAATCTACACGTTTACCACTTAATCCCCATTTCATTGCAACGTGGGTAGTATTTGTAAGCTATGGCAGTGGAACAGTGAAAAAGTAATTCACAATATCTCAAATAAGCAAATTAAACTCGTGATTACTTTTTAAAGCAAAACTTTGCACATGTACATTAGATTACAGATTACAAAGTGTGTCGACTGCACTGATTCTGCCCATTCAGTTGTCAATCAACGTCTTTTAGACACACGGTAGAAACAAAGGGCCTTAATTGGGGAAACTTGTAACGGTAGTAACGTCACCCTTCTTGTGGTAATTCGTCAAGAAAACAAGATGAAGTGAATTTTCGTGCATGCCTTTATTACGAAGTAAAATGCTACGTGTTTCATTGCTTTTTCCTTGCTTCTCAAGACTAAAATACGTTCGTTTTCAATGTAAATTCGGTAATTACAAACCTTCGCTTCGTAAGGATTTTCTTTACATTAAAAATTTATTCTAAAGATAATCTGAGATTGTAAGGGCGATTAACTTATTCACATGAGATTGTTCGCGATAGATTCAGTATAACATATACCTTTCAGCCTCTGTACCCTAGTTATCTAAATTACCATCGTCAATGTGTTTGCGAACTCTATGCATTTTGATGCAACGTATGAATAGAATAATATATCAGCGGTTATCCAACTATGTTAGTCAAATGTCCATCCAGCTGGAAATAGATTTATTTTGCAAACGAGACAATGTGAAAATTTCTACGTTAATATTGAAATATGCTACATTATGTTTTAGCTTTGAGATCAATAAGGAAATTTTCGTTATTGGTAAAGACACATTATTCTGTACAGTATTTCATTAAAATATTTCAAAAATTTTTAATAAATAGAGATATTATATTTCGTTTTCGTTTAGCACGAACTTCTCCTGAACGAATCTTAATTAATTTTATATAAAAATGACATCTTTTCAAAATGTCTATGGCAGTGTAATCATTTATAATAAGTAAGTTTACTGTTTACAACATGACCAAATGAAATATTTATAAGCTAAGATGGGAGTTTAAATATTTATAAGGCAAACTTTATTGATTTCCCATACAGAATATTTTATTAGCAAAAAAGTTTGCAGTTGATACTTTTCAATCACTTCTCTTTTAAAAAGTCTTTCCTCTATGTTGCCTGCAAATAAAAACGATTAGTAAATGATCCTAATATAACAATGAAGAAACAGGGCTATACCACTTTTCAAATATGAATTACTATTGATGGTCAACGCACTGGTATGTGGGGGTTCGATTTAATTCTTTCTTTTCTGCGTTTTTCACAAAATTAAAGTTGTCAGGTATATAAACCTATCCCTAAATATTCGGGTTTCAATAAGCCGGCGTATAAACAATATATCTATAAATAATCGTTACCGTCTTACGTTTAAACGGCGTATCTTAATCCGTTGTGTTTGAGACTAAGTGGTTATAAGGATTATATTCTAGTGTAAGTAGGTATTCTGACGTAGATTAAAGCTCGCAACAAACAATTCAACAAGCTTATGTAACCTACTGAAAGGCAACCATTGCCTTGCAACAAGTTGCTATTCAATTACGCAAGCGCGCTCCTCAATTTGAAATCTGATACAGTAAAAGGACTCCGTGTCAAACAGTACAGTGTCCCCTTCCCACTGCTAGTATGATTTGGCATTGTTGACTGTTTATTAATATTTGTGTAGAAGAAATACTGCGTGGACTAACGCGACACGATAGACCTCCGTTAATTCGTTATATACAAGACCGGGGTTTACACCTCAAATTCCATCTTTACTGTTAAACAAACCCGTTCTTATTTTTTTGTATAGATGAATGTATAAGCTGAGAAAGGGATGCTGTATTTTCCAACGCAGTCACTCAAACTTGCGGGTAGATTACCGGTCACGTTGTTATGATTTATTTGCCCCTTACCCTTGCAAGGCTTTGCTTTAGTGAGTTTGTTGGTGTCTTTGATTCAGTTAGAATTACTTGTCTATAATCTACGTATGTACTTTGTGCTTTTATTATTCACTGTACAATTCTGTATGTGTAAATTCCTTACCTATTTTTTTTTGTTCTTGTCTGAATGTAGTTAAACTGCATTGCAGTTATCTTATTTTGCCTGTTTAATTTTACTGTTTGCTACCTAATGTGCACTATTATTTTCTTATTTGCTTATTTACTTAAAGACCGGCATGATTGATTGTATAGGGACACATGTCTGGAATTACAATTTTTATTCTTACTTATTTATGACACAATCATGGGTGTGATTGAACCGTTTATTTATTTGTTTGTGTTTATGTGTAGCTAAACTGCTTTTTATTTCTTTTGTTCCTCAATATTATAATTTTGTACCCACCTTAACCTGATCTAATGGTGTTTTGTTAAGTATTGAACCCATCCATTGTTTTTTTTTGTTATTTGATTTATTAATATACTTGTGCAATTGGTGGTTCTTTCCAAACTTTACATATTTACGGGTTGAATCATCATTGTGCAAAGCTCGTTATTCTAATTTTAGTAGTTTCATTGTTTACGTATCTCACATGATGAAACACTTAACCTCGTCCAATCCTATCTCATTCACATAACATGGCGTAGCTTACCACTAGACGGCCAATTCTTTTGATCAGATTTGAGGTTTGCGAGTAATTAAATATCAGACTTGTAAACAAATTCTAATGTTTTAATTATTGTTAGGAAAGTCAAGGTACGGCAAGCAATTAATTTGAGTAATAGTAGCATTATTGTCAGCAAATTCAAGATACACCCCTTACGGATTGTTTTGGTCTTGAATTTGAATTATTGCGAATAAGTTCAGATTACACTTTTAAAGATAGGGTACTTTGGGACACTACAGTGTATATGAAAATGTTTTCTCTAAAGTGACATAATGATTCTAAAACTTACAAACTATCACGTTATGCACCAATTTGAAGCAAAAATATTTTTTTATTATGTAATGTATACTTCATGGCAATACTTCAGGTGCCGATTTTTAACATGAGGCTTTAATTTATAACAACAAAGGACATTAATAACCCCTCCTGACTTTTAACTTGTAGATAATTGTAATAGTGTTTAACGGGACATAAGTTTTGAGAAAAAAATCAATAGGCTGAATCACCAAAATAATGAAGTTTTTAAAAATTATTATTATTAAATAAAATGAATAATAATTTTTGATTACATATTTACTATTGAACTTATAATAATTTAATATTAGTCAAGTTGCTTTGGTATGTGTGAATCCTTGCGATATTGCAGGCTCACATTCCATTAATATGAGTAATTTGATTGTTATTTCATTAATTTACATCAGTTCTGCATACATGAAGCCAAAATTTACATCTATTGGGGCTTGTACTTCGATAGCGCAGTTGTTTAGTGCGGTAATCTAACAAAGTATAGGTCGTAGGTTCAAATCCTACTCGAGGTAAACTTTTTATTTATGTATTTAATAAAATTAATAATGATTTTTAATTATATATTTACTTTTGAACTTATTCGTTCATAACAAAAACTTATAATAATGAAATTTCATTTAAACTATTAATGGTTAATAGTACATCTTTTGACAACATGAAAACTAATCTACAAAACTGATACCTTTCGACACAATGATGACCAAAATTCTTCCATTGGTCGAGCTTGAGAATCATTTGGGGAGTTATCTTCTCTTGGTGCATAATTGACGTTATTCTCCTCCAGCCAGTCTCCAGTCCTTCTGGCATAATGGCACGAAGCGAGATCGGTTCAAAATATTATTTCACCGTTCTGATGATGGGTACTAATAAAATCAAGTAGTTTCGGTAAGCATCATTCAGTATAAAGCCCAGCATTTACAGCTTCTCCCCGAACTCTGCCAACATAAGGTGTTGAAGAACCAGCCACTGAAATCGCACACCAGACTAAAATTTTGTCAGCAAATTTAGCTTTTGCTTTGAATTTTACTTCCTTTGGACAATTTACAATAACAGAGGTATAAAACCCATCGTTACCTTTCATTTCAGAATCTAATAGCGTAAAATATTTCTCATTATCCATTATGATCACACGATTATTCACCAAATGTCTTCGTCTCAAAGCTCTGCAACATATAGGTATTCTTTCGAGTTGTGTCTGGGTGTATTTAGGACACTTTCTTCTCTTTCTGTAAGTCACACCATTTCTTGACAAAGCTCTCTGGAAGGTCATTTATGAGACTCCAAAACGGCAAACCCAGCTTTGAACTAGAGATTCCAATTCTTACTTGAGCGGATTGTACCAAACTATTAGTCATGTTTTAACTCAAAACATGAATTCTGTCAGTTTTACGCAAATTAATGCAAGGTATACCCACTTCGTATTCTCCTATTGTCCGATGAATTGTTGCCTGACTAACGTTTTGACCTCTGAACAAGTTTACAATACCGTTTTTGGGCAACCGTCCAACTAAGCTATAGATCCTTTTACGAAGTTCAAGATTGTATGACATTCTGAACTCCGCTATTGAATAAACTTGGCGTTTGTCAAATGCAAGCTTGATTTTTGTTACCAATCGCAAGGTAACTTGATCAGACATCTAAATCGAGTAGGAACCTTAAAGCAAACTTTTTTTCAAAACCGAACCTTATTAGACGTTGGTGGAAATTTTGTTACTCACCTTTTTTAATTAAGATAGTTGAACTACTAACCTCTTCGGTCACCTTATAAGATTTTATTAATTCACCTACCAAGGCAAAAGCTTTGGTATGATACACTCTTTGGGTTTCGTAGCGTAGGTGAGTATGACACAAACATTGATGAAGCGTAACGATTTTAATGCAAAGACTAAAATGAGCTTGTCACTTATAAACGAAGAAGGGCTACAATGATTTAACCTAATTGTTCTGTTATTCTCTAAATAAAGCGTCAACTTTTTAACCCATTTGTAAATTGGCATACACTTTGGTACGCACGCATCCACGCACACACACGCACGCACGCACGCACGCACATATGCACACTCGCACGCATACACATACGCACACATACACTGTATTTGACCTCCTTGAGGTAACTAGTCCCGGGGCCCCGTGGTCGTCTGTGTGAAAGTTATTTGCTTCATATAGCCACTATAAAGCACGCACGGTGCATATAACATCAGATTTTAAAGAAATCGTTGTAATTTAACACGCCACAGTAAGTAATATAGTAATAGTACTAATGTTTAAACACAATATAATTACACAATTGCTTTGTATAATTATTTTTTTCTCTACGAGTTTCAATACAACATACATCATTATCAAGAGAAAACATATAAGTGAAATCATAAGTAATTAACGTAACAAATCATTAAGGTAGAACAGCAAACTTGGCGTAAATTATAATTCTATATTTAAAATATCTGCTAAAAGCGAGTGTATAAGATCAACTTGTTCGTTCTTCTTTCTGTTTGTGTCTATAAATATCGAGTGATTCGAAAACATCTCATTTGTATTTTTTATTACAGAAATTGCAAAAATTTAATGTTATAAAAAGGAAAAAATTGAGCAACTTCTGAAATTCTAATATACTTTTAAAAATTAATTAATCGGATATTTCACCTAATTCCAGAAAATATTTATTTATTATTGCACTACTAGCATTTGAAACTAGTAGTGCAATAATAAATAAATATTTTCTGGAATTAGGTGAAATATCCGATTAATTAATTTTTAAATTTAATGTTGTTTTGTGATGTCATAATGTGGTTAATTACTATTCAATGTTTGACATAATTTGATTTCTCTGTGTGTTTATATTTCTAACCTCTAATGTGTTCTTTGTATCTAATATCAGAATTCCTAGGTGTTTGTCCAACATAAACGGAATTACAGAATCCGTAGTTCAATTTATAATCACCTGAATGTGGTTAGTTGAATCTTTGGTATTAAATAAACCTTTTGTAATATGTTAGCTACTTTTTCTGATACTTTTATTTTCTGCCGGTTCTACTTGATAGAGTTATTAATGATTTAATATAATGTTATGAATGTATTCTTGTAAATTGCTTCCATTTTGATTATTTAATAGACATCTTAAGAAACGCGACGTCATCATCTCCGATGTCATTGTAGACATTAATTCACGGAACATTTTACGAAAATTTCTAGGTTGGCAAAGCTTGATGCAGAATTATGTCATGCGTGTCACTCTTAACAAAATGTGTCAAACACAGGATGCGCCCAGTGGAAAACTTTGATGTGAGCAAATTCGTGACCGTATTTTTGGCAATTTCACGTATTTCAGAGTGCGTGCATGCAACATTTTCTTGCTTATCTTCCATTTTCGTGTTTTGTGACTGAATTAGATAAAACAAAAGATGAGTAGATCAAATTTTCACATTTAAGTTAAGATATTACCAACCGCCACAAACATCCCTGAATCAACTAAGATAAAATTGTTGTTTAAAACGGCATAAAAAGACAAATTACAAAAATAGAATAAATAATGTGTTTAAGATCGTGAAGCACTCATTCTTCACAAAACGCGTGACTACAACACTGCCACTGATTTCTTTAAACTTGAATTCTTGCTTCAAGACTGGTCTTATGAAACTTGTTTTATAATATACTATTTCCTACAACTGAGCGCAAAGTACAAATTTGCGCTTCCAAACGAAAGGACAAAGTAGCACTCTTCAGAGGAGCGAGCGTAATGTTCCTTTTCGCTCTCCGAGCGGGAAAGTAACTTACGTTCAGCAGAAAAAGTAACTCTGCTCTGGGTGACTGTAGCAAAATCTTGGGTGTAATTCGTGCGCAAACTGACATCGCCGCTCGCGAGATAACCGCGCTCCGCTACAGGTTGCGCGTCAAATTTCTAGCTCAGACGGGCAATGTATCACTGTGCACTCTTAATACAAAAATAGCTATTATTTGGTTTTAATATATATATATATATATATATATATATATATATATATATATATATATATATATATATATATATATATATATATGACACCATTACAACTTTCTAGCTTAAATGCCCTGTGTGAGAACGACAAAGACATCAACTCTGTAGTGCAATGTAAATATAAATTGAAAATCATTCATTTAAAGACTATAATTGAATTAAAATACTGGAACCCAAAAGTGCCCGAAAAATTACAACGTAATGGGCGTCATATACCATCTTTGTTGTTTTATGTTCTTGGAACCCAATCGCGTTTCATATTTCTATTGTTTTATTCTTGAAGTTTGTTTGTAAACACGATATAAACATAAGACTACTATCAAAAGTGTGTATAATTAAACTACTAGAAATTTAGGGCTCTATTTTTCCATTTTGTGTATAAGTACTAGTTAGCGTTAACTGATAGTTAAGGAAAAATATCGTTGCTAAAAGGGAACAACGTTTAAGTACTCCTATCCAAAGGTAGAGTCTTATCTTTCAGTAACCAAACTATTAACACAAATAACGATTAGCTCTTAATGATGGTTTGAATTTTTTTAAGTCTGACAAAGTATCCAAACATTTACAGTGACAATCTGCGTTTTCAACTGATTGTCAACTGAAGGAATTGAAGAAATCATATTTATCGTAACTACGTTAGACAAACGCAAAGATACATTATATGAAAAATAACGATAATCTGTTTCGATATTGAATTATATGTGATTAATGTGAGGTAAAGGTTAAGATACCCAAAATCGATTGGACGGTTCTTTCTTTTAATTGAGTGCTTCAAAATAAGGTGTCAATAAACTCTTCGTTATAGCGTGTACATCATTCTGTACGCAATTCACCCTTCATAAAGTTCGACAAGCTTATTTTTGTAAATTTGCAGATTTAACGGGAAAATATAGATATCCCAGGTTATATAGGCTATTTCATTGTGACTACAGTGGAGTACATCATATTTGGTTTGTTTATTGATTTAAATATATTTGAGTCGTTTTTAAATTTTTAAGACCAAATAAAGTTTTAATGATCTATATTCGTAAAATTGTTTATGGTTCCTTTTTATCGTTTCAAACAAAAGTTGTTTTCATACATTTTCTTGATAAATAGGACCTTACTGTTGTAAGTTTTGTAAATAATACTTTATATTTATGCATTTCTTTATATACATCATTATAGTATTCGTATACAACAACAATAAATTATTATGTTATAAGGAGCAAAAGTTAAACTCTATGTGGCCGAGGTAAAAGTGTCTGATGAGTAAAGCGATTCAAGGCGTTCCGCATAAAGGCAGTACTGTTGCATATGACACACTTTTTTCTTGAGATTGATTAGCAAATAGTTTAGTTTTTTTTTAATAAAAATAAGAAATAAAGTTTGTTGTGTTGCCTAGTTCGCGAGGAACTTCGTTACCATAGTTATAAATGAAATGGGTAAACACTAAAAGCAATTTTGACCCGGCCATCAATAGACCCCTGGGATAAAAAAAATCTCCTCCGAGATTCTCCGGTCCTGTAACGCCGGGTGCCCGCCTCCTGATTTAACACTAAACCCGTTAAAAACTGTACTTATCTTTTTGAGTATGGACAGCAAACAGCATCTTATTGTATAATTCCCACGCTAAATGGGTAACATAGCCTTATTCGCTGCCTTTTTGTATTTCAGAAATTTATTTAATGCTTATTAATCAACATTTCCACTGTTTACTGACGACCGTAACTCCAATTGCTCTTGAAATCAGTAATGTTTATAAGAATTATATTTAAAAGGATTTCAGCTACAAACGGAATTCAACACTCATGTAGAACGAAGCTTTCAAAGTTTTACACACCAGAAAAACTCCTCGATATGGACTCGTCCAAAACGTCAAAAACTCGTCCAAGTTTAGAAAATTTTACGTTAAGCAAGAAACCCCCCCGTAGTCTAGACGGTCCCAACCTACTTATCCTACATAAATTACCCCTAAACGGTATCATAGAGTTAACTCAAATACAACGCTTACCCATCCCATACCAACGGTTAGAAATCTATCCTTATAAAACCATAACCTCATCTCGACCTTGCCCAATATTCAAACTAATAACTTCTCTTATCTTACGTTGTATATATAGTTTCTTAGGAACAATCTTATTGCAGATTCTAAGAGTTCACCTCTAATCCAATAGTGTTAATCCAGAAAGCGTACCTAACTTCAACGAAATCGATTACGCAATTACCGCTTATTAGCTTTATACCGATATCTTCAAAAACCTTTGCAACTTCCGTCTAATAGTATTCCTCAATATCAAACAGGTCTTTGACACATACGACTAATACACACGACTCTAGCTCGAGGTACAAAGCTTCCAATCTCGCAACTTCTTCTTTTGTGCGTCACTGATGATCTATGAACGTTACTGTTTCACGACGATGCCACTTTTCTGTAGGATCAGCTGAAGAATCAAATACATCCCCAACAATGTATGCCCCTTAATGAGATCCATACAATGGTGTTTCGTTAAACTCACATTAGAGGGTAACAAATCAAACACTGAACATGTTAATTTAGAACGTAAGGCCCCATAACTTACTTAGAAAGTATCTTCTACAAAAACCCTACATACGCTTTCTGACATAGGGGAGACATCGAGCTGATCGACTGAAAGTACTACACCGCAATAAAATAAAACCACCTCAAATATCACTCTAGTTCATAACGTTACTATTAAAAAATTTAAAATCAGGTGGCGCCTTAGTGACATTTTATTGCCGATTTTTTATTTTGTTGAGTAGTAATGGTTAGTTTTTGAAGTCAGATCCACTATACTACTACTGACACTGACACCATGAACTGTCTGTGCGCGGTTGATATTCTAGTGTCACACTTGTAACAACCTGCCTTTACACAGAGACAGGTGATGTTGAAGAGACGCGCTAAGTAAGAGCCGACAAATTGGCCTTCCGAACAGTTCTTGACGACGGAACTCTCTGATATCTTGACAGTTGATGTCTTTCCACACATTCGCTACCGTAAATTTAAATAAAAGTTATATTTAGAATTTAGATCAGTTCTACATACATAAAGACAAAATTTACATCGATTGGGGCTTGAAGCTTGATGGCGCAGTTGGTTAGCGCGGTGCTCTAGCAAAGTACAGGTCGTAGGTTCAAATCCTACTCGAGGTAAACTTTTTATTTATGTATTTAATAAAATTAATAATGATTTTTAATTATATATTTACTTTTGAACTTATTCGTTCATAACAAAAACTTATAATAATGAAATTTCATTTAAACTATTAATGGTTAATAGTACATCTTTTGACAACATGAAAACTAATCTACAAAACTGATACCTTTCGACACAATGATGACCAAAATTCTTCCATTGGTCGAGCTTGAGAATCATTTGGGGAGTTATCTTCTTGGTGCATAATTGACGTTATTCTCCTCCAGCCAGTCTCCAGTCCTTCTGGCATAATGGCACGAAGCGAGATCGGTTCAAAATATTATTTCACCGTTCTGATGATGGGTACTAATAAAATCAAGTAGTTTCGGTAAGCATCATTCAGTATAAAGCCCAGCATTTACAGCTTCTCCCCGAACTCTGCCAACATAAGGTGTTGAAGAACCAGCCACTGAAATCGCACACCAGACTAAAATTTTGTCAGCAAATTTAGCTTTTGCTTTGAATTTTACTTCCTTTGGACAATTTACAATAACAGAGGTATAAAACCCATCGTTACCTTTCATTTCAGAATCTAATAGCGTAAAATATTTCTCATTATCCATTATGATCACACGATTATTCACCAAATGTCTTCGTCTCAAAGCTCTGCAACATATAGGTATTCTTTCGAGTTGTGTCTGGGTGTATTTAGGACACTTTCTTCTCTTTCTGTAAGTCACACCATTTCTTGACAAAGCTCTCTGGAAGGTCATTTATGAGACTCCAAAACGGCAAACCCAGCTTTGAACTAGAGATTCCAATTCTTACTTGAGCGGATTGTACCAAACTATTAGTCATGTTTTAACTCAAAACATGAATTCTGTCAGTTTTACGCAAATTAATGCAAGGTATACCCACTTCGTATTCTCCTATTGTCCGATGAATTGTTGCCTGACTAACGTTTTGACCTCTGAACAAGTTTACAATACCGTTTTTGGGCAACCGTCCAACTAAGCTATAGATCCTTTTACGAAGTTCAAGATTGTATGACATTCTGAACTCCGCTATTGAATAAACTTGGCGTTTGTCAAATGCAAGCTTGATTTTTGTTACCAATCGCAAGGTAACTTGATCAGACATCTAAATCGAGTAGGAACCTTAAAGCAAACTTTTTTTCAAAACCGAACCTTATTAGACGTTGGTGGAAATTTTGTTACTCACCTTTTTTAATTAAGATAGTTGAACTACTAACCTCTTCGGTCACCTTATAAGATTTTATTAATTCACCTACCAAGGCAAAAGCTTTGGTATGATACACTCTTTGGGTTTCGTAGCGTAGGTGAGTATGACACAAACATTGATGAAGCGTAACGATTTTAATGCAAAGACTAAAATGAGCTTGTCACTTATAAACGAAGAAGGGCTACAATGATTTAACCTAATTGTTCTGTTATTCTCTAAATAAAGCGTCAACTTTTTAACCCATTTGTAAATTGGCATACACTTTGGTACGCACGCATCCACGCACACACACGCACGCACGCACGCACGCACATATGCACACTCGCACGCATACACATACGCACACATACACTGTATTTGACCTCCTTGAGGTAACTAGTCCCCGGGGGCCCCGTGGTCGTCTGTGTGAAAGTTATTTGCTTCATATAGCCACTATAAAGCACGCACGGTGCATATAACATCAGATTTTAAAGAAATCGTTGTAATTTAACACGCCACAGTAAGTAATATAGTAATAGTACTAATGTTTAAACACAATATAATTACACAATTGCTTTGTATAATTATTTTTTTCTCTACGAGTTTCAATACAACATACATCATTATCAAGAGAAAACATATAAGTGAAATCATAAGTAATTAACGTAACAAATCATTAAGGTAGAACAGCAAACTTGGCGTAAATTATAATTCTATATTTAAAATATCTGCTAAAAGCGAGTGTATAAGATCAACTTGTTCGTTCTTCTTTCTGTTTGTGTCTATAAATATCGAGTGATTCGAAAACATCTCATTTGTATTTTTTATTACAGAAATTGCAAAAATTTAATGTTATAAAAAGGAAAAAATTGAGCAACTTCTGAAATTCTAATATACTTTTAAAAATTAATCGGATATTTAACCTAATTCCAGAAAATATTTATTTATTGCACTACTAGCATTTGAAACTAGTAGTGCAATAATAAATAAATATTTTCTGGAATTAGGTGAAATATCCGATTAATTAATTTTTAAATTTAATGTTGTTTTGTGATGTCATAATGTGGTTAATTACTATTCAATGTTTGACATAATTTGATTTCTCTGTGTGTTTATATTTCTAACCTCTAATGTGTTCTTTGTATCTAATATCAGAATTCCTAGGTGTTTGTCCAACATAAACGGAATTACAGAATCCGTAGTTCAATTTATAATCACCTGAATGTGGTTAGTTGAATCTTTGGTATTAAATAAACCTTTTGTAATATGTTAGCTACTTTTTCTGATACTTTTATTTTCTGCCGGTTCTACTTGATAGAGTTATTAATGATTTAATATAATGTTATGAATGTATTCTTGTAAATTGCTTCCATTTTGATTATTTAATAGACATCTTAAGAAACGCGACGTCATCATCTCCGATGTCATTGTAGACATTAATTCACGGAACATTTTACGAAAATTTCTAGGTTGGCAAAGCTTGATGCAGAATTATGTCATGCGTGTCACTCTTAACAAAATGTGTCAAACACAGGATGCGCCCAGTGGAAAACTTTGATGTGAGCAAATTCGTGACCGTATTTTTGGCAATTTCACGTATTTCAGAGTGCGTGCATGCAACATTTTCTTGCTTATCTTCCATTTTCGTGTTTTGTGACTGAATTAGATAAAACAAAAGATGAGTAGATCAAATTTTCACATTTAAGTTAAGATATTACCAACCGCCACAAACATCCCTGAATCAACTAAGATAAAAATTGTTGTTTAAAAACGGCATAAAAAAGACAAATTACAAAAAATAGAATAAATAATGTGTTTAAGATCGTGAAGCACTCATTCTTCACAAAACGCGTGACTACAACACTGCCACTGATTTCTTTAAACTTGAATTCTTGCTTCAAGACTGGTCTTATGAAACTTGTTTTATAATATACTATTTCCTACAACTGAGCGCAAAGTACAAATTTGCGCTTCCAAACGAAAGGACAAAGTAGCACTCTTCAGAGGAGCGAGCGTAATGTTCCTTTTCCGCTCTCCGAGCGGGAAAGTAACTTTACGTTCAGCAGAAAAAAGTAACTCTGCTCTGGGTGACTGTAGCAAAAATCTTGGGTGTAATTCGTGCGCAAACTGACATCGCCGCTCTCGCGAGATAACCGCGCTCCGCTACAGGTTGCGCGTCAAATTTCTAGCTCAGACGGGCAATGTATCACTGTGCACTCTTAATACAAAAATAGCTATTATTTGGTTTTAATATATATATATATATATATATATATATATATATATATATATATATATATATATATATGACACCATTACAACTTTCTAGCTTAAATGCCCTGTGTGAGAACGACAAAGACATCAACTCTGTAGTGCAATGTAAATATAAATTGAAAATCATTCATTTAAAGACTATAATTGAATTAAAATACTGGAACCCAAAAGTGCCCGAAAAATTACAACGTAATGGGCGTCATATACCATTTTTGTTGTTTTATGTTCTTGGAACCCAATCGCGTTTCATATTTCTATTGTTTTATTCTTGAAGTTTGTTTGTAAACACGATATAAACATAAGACTACTATCAAAAGTGTGTATAATTAAACTACTAGAAATTTAGGGCTCTATTTTTCCATTTTGTGTATAAGTACTAGTTAGCGTTAACTGATAGTTAAGGAAAAATATCGTTGCTAAAAAGGGAACAACGTTTAAGTACTCCTATCCAAAGGTAGAGTCTTATCTTTCAGTTACCAAACTATTAACACAAATTACGATTAGCTCTTAATGATGGTTTGAATTTTTGTAAGTATGACAAAGTTTCCTACATTTACAGTGACAATCTGCGTTTTCAACTGATTGTCAACTGAAGGAATTGAAGAAATCATATTTATCGTAACTACGTTAGACAAACGCAAAGATACATTATATGAAAAATAACGATAATCTGTTTCGATATTGAATTATATGTGATTAATGTGAGGTAAAGGTTAAGATACCCAAAATCGATTGGACGGTTCTTTCTTTTAATTGCGTGCTTCAAAATAAGGTGTCAATAAACTCTTCGTTATAGCGTGTACATCATTCTGTACGCAATTCACCCTTCATAAAGTTCGACAAGCTTATTTTTGTAAATTTGCAGATTTAACGGGAAAATATAGATATCCCAGGTTATATAGGCTATTTCATTGTGACTACAGTGGAGTACATCATATTTGGTTTGTTTATTGATTTAAATATATTTGAGTCGTTTTTAAATTTTTTAAGACCAAATAAAGTTTTAATGATCTATATTCGTAAAATTGTTTATGGTTCCTTTTTATCGTTTCAAACAAAAGTTGTTTTCATACATTTTCTTGATAAATAGGACCTTACTGTTGTAAGTTTTGTAAATAATACTTTATATTTATGCATTTCTTTATATACATCATTATAGTATTCGTATACAACAACAATAAATTATTATGTTATAAGGAGCAAAAGTTAAACTCTATGTGGCCGAGGTAAAAGTGTCTGATGAGTAAAGCGATTCAAGGCGTTCCGCATAAAGGCAGTACTGTTGCATATGACACACTTTTTTCTTGAGATTGATTAGCAAATAGTTTAGTTTTTTTTTAATAAAAATAAGAAATAAAGTTTGTTGTGTTGCCTAGTTCGCGAGGAACTTCGTTACCATAGTTATAAATGAAATGGGTAAACACTAAAAGCAATTTTGACCCGGCCATCAATAGACCCCTGGGATAAAAAAAATCTCCTCCGAGATTCTCCGGTCCTGTAACGCCGGGTGCCCGCCTCCTGATTTAACACTAAACCCGTTAAAAAACTGTACTTATCTTTTTTTGAGTATGGACAGCAAACAGCATCTTATTGTATAATTCCCACGCTAAATGGGTAACATAGCCTTATTCGCTGCCTTTTTGTATTTCAGAAATTTATTTAATGCTTATTAATCAACATTTCCACTGTTTACTGACGACCGTAACTCCAATTGCTCTTGAAATCAGTAATGTTTATAAGAATTATATTTAAAAGGATTTCAGCTACAAACGGAATTCAACACTCATGTAGAACGAAGCTTTCAAAGTTTTACACACCAGAAAAACTCCTCGATATGGACTCGTCCAAAACGTCAAAAACTCGTCCAAGTTTAGAAAATTTTACGTTAAGCAAGAAACCCCCCGTAGTCTAGACGGTCCCAACCTACTTATCCTACATAAATTACCCCTAAACGGTATCATAGAGTTAACTCAAATACAACGCTTACCCATCCCATACCAACGGTTAGAAATTAGTATCTATCCTTATAAAACCATAACCTCATCTCGACCTTGCCCAATATTCAAACTAATAACTTCTCTTATCTTACGTTGTATATATAGTTTCTTAGGAACAATCTTATTGCAGATTCTAAGAGTTCACCTCTAATCCAATAGTGTTAATCCAGAAAGCGTACCTAACTTCAACGAAATCGATTACGCAATTACCGCTTATTAGCTTTATACCGATATCTTCAAAAACCTTTGCAACTTCCGTCTAATAGTATTCCTCAATATCAAACAGGTCTTTGACACATACGACTAATACACACGACTCTAGCTCGAGGTACAAAGCTTCCAATCTCGCAACTTCTTCTTTGTGCGTCACTGATGATCTATGAACGTTACTGTTTCACGACGATGCCACTTTTCTGTAGGATCAGCTGAAGAATCAAATACATCCCCAACAATGTATGCCCCTTAATGAGATCCATACAATGGTGTTTCGTTAAACTCACATTAGAGGGTAACAAATCAAACACTGAACATGTTAATTTAGAACGTAAGGCCCCATAACTTACTTAGAAAGTATCTTCTACAAAACCCTACATACGCTTTCTGACATAGGGGAGACATCGAGCTGATCGACTGAAAGTACTACACCGCAATAAAATAAAACCACCTCAAATATCACTCTAGTTCATAACGTTACTATTAAAAAATTTAAAATCAGGTGGCGCCTTAGTGACATTTTATTGCCGATTTTTTATTTTGTTGAGTAGTAATGGTTAGTTTTTGAAGTCAGATCCACTATACTACTACTGACACTGACACCATGAACTGTCTGTGCGCGGTTGATATTCTAGTGTCACACTTGTAACAACCTGCCTTTACACAGAGACAGGTGATGTTGAAGAGACGCGCTAAGTAAGAGCCGACAAATTGGCCTTCCGAACAGTTCTTGACGACGGAACTCTCTGATATCTTGACAGTTGATGTCTTTCCACACATTCGCTACCGTAAATTTAAATAAAAGTTATATTTAGAATTTAGATCAGTTCTACATACATAAAGACAAAATTTACATCGATTGGGGCTTGAAGCTTGATGGCGCAGTTGGTTAGCGCGGTGCTCTAGCAAAGTACAGGTCGTAGGTTCAAATCCTGCTCAAAGTAAACTTTTTATTTATGTATTTAATAAAATTAATAATAATTTTTAATTACATATTTACCTTTGAACTTATTCGTTCATAACAAAAACTTACAATAATTAAATAAAAGTTGTCTGACATGACGCCCTATTTATGCAATCAAAAGCAGTTTAGAATGACCGGTACGTGTTCCAATAGAGTTAAACTTTTCTAAACAATGATTAAGTAATTGATTACCTTTTGATGTTGCCGATGCATTAAATATTGAACCAGTAAGTCCAGTAGTAATTTGTAAACAGCATGATGAGCAAGAAAGTATCCAAAATTGTACTTGCCTGTTCTATTATATTTTGTTGTTGTTAAAACTTGAAAACGTCATGTGTATACCGTGATAATTTCTTTTTAGTTTTTTAATTCCCGACTGAAGCTTCTTTGTGCAAGATTTGACAGCAAATCTGTACGTCCTTCAATGCATGGAGAAAAGCCCCATATTTAATTCCTTTCCTTGTTCCTTTATACAGTTGCACAAAAATGCTTCAGAGGAGCCTCAATAACGATTTCTCGTGATTTATATTCTGTGGAATATTATGTTCAATGTGCCGAGATTCCACAGTCTACTATTTGATCGAAACAGTGCTGTCAAGTCAATATCAAAGGTATTAATTCTACTTGTACACGCAATTAAATTCAACCTCCTTGCGCGAACTAATCTCTCGGCAACATCATTTCTGGTAAATACTTTGTTTAGAAGATGGCATCTGCTAACGGTAATAATACAGATATTCTTTTTTTTAAGTTGACTTAATCATGGCCCTTTTGGTACTGCTGTGACGACTCTCGTAGTCATATATAACAACGTAACTGCACATGATCTCGTCTACGTCGGAAATTCTTAACGTGAAATGCAAGATCACCTCCAAACAACCCATGCACGACTAATTTCCAACCTTGACTAAACTAACCTTCGAATAGATCTAGTACTCATTATCACTCGCATTTCCTTCATTCTTTTTTTTATAGACAATTATCATTAATGTTTTGTAACAGTACTTTATTACTTTTGGACCAGTGTGTACGTGGACGTGTGCGTGTGTATTTGTGTGTGCAAAGGGTGTGCTTGCACGTTCGCGTGCGTCCGTGAGTGCCGGCGTTCGTGGGCGCATGAGTGCGTGTGTGCATGAGTGCCTGGGTACATGAGCACGTGCATGCGTATTTGTCGGTGTGTGGCAGGGTGAGGGGAGGCGGATCGTGCGTGTGCGTGTGATTTTTGCGTGTATGCATGTTTGTCTTTGATACCAGGATAACTTAAATAATACGTAATCAATTTTAATCAAACTCTATATTAAGAGTTACTTTAAAATATCTCTGTTCTGTCAAATGTGGATTAAAATCTATTCAGAAATAAAGTAACGTTATAGAGGACGTTATAGTCCGCTGTCCCGAAAAATGTAATTCAATTTTAGATAAGTGTCACCTTTAGTATGAAAATAATAATAATTAATATAAAAATCTTATGTAGTCATGTCAAAATTATATACATATTATATTATATAAAGAAGAAAATTTTTAATGAATAACCAAATTTAGCCAAGTAAGGTATATATTCTAGTGTCCCCAGGTACCCTATCTTAAAAGGTGTAGTTTGAACTTATTCGCAATAATGCAAATGTAAGAACAAAACAATCGCTAAGTGATGTATCTTGACATTACTGACAATTATACCACCATTACTCAAATTAATTGCTTGCCTTACATTGACTTTCCTGGCAAGTCTGATATTTAATTACTCGCAAACCTCAAATCTGGAATGACCGTCTTGTGGTTGGTACGTTGTGCTATCTGAATTAGATAGGCTAGATGGGGTAAGTGTCACATTATGTGGGGGAGGTAAACAATAAAACTACTCAAATTCAACTCGTAAATATCAAATCTGGTCAAAAGGGTTAGCCGCCTACTGGCAGCTGCGCCGTGTTATTTGAATTAGATAGGCTTGGATGAAATTAACTGTTTGAGACAGGTAAGAAATGAAACTATTCAAATTAGAATTAGCGAGCTTTGCGCAATGATGATTCAACCCGTTAATTTACTAGGTTGAGAAAGAATCACCAAGAAAACCCAATTTATTCATAAATAAGTAATTTCACAAGTACATTAATAAATCAAATAGCAAAAATAAAACAATGAAATGGTTCAATATATAACAAAACACCATTAGATCAGGTTAAAGTGCGTACAAAATAATAACATTAAGGAACAAAAAAATAAAAGCAGTTTAGCTACACATAAACACAATAAGAAAACAAACACTGTAATCACATCCACAATTGTGCCATAAATAAATCAGAATAAAAATTGTAATACCAAACATGCGGCCCTATACAAACAACCGTGCCGGTCTTAAAGTAAATAAGCAAATAAAATAAGGCAGATTACGGTACATATAAAATATAACTGTAAAATTACACAGGTCATAATAAGGTAACTGCAATGCAGTTTACCTACACTTAGACAAGAACCAACAAAAATAGGCAAGGAATTTACACATACACAATCGTGGGATTAATAAAAGCACAGTACATACGTACAATTACAATAAATTACATATAAAGAGAAATTAGGTCTTAGACAAACGATTCTAAATTAGCCGACTGAATTAAAAACAAAAAAATTCATTAAAACAAAGCCTTGCAAGGATAATGTGTAAATAAATCATAACAAATTGACCGGTACACAAGCTTGAGTGACCGCGCTAGAAAATACAACGTCCTTGTCTCAGCTGACATTCATCTAAACAAGACAATAAGTTTAGCAGTAAATATGGAATTTGATGAGTTTTTAATGTCATCTGGACCCGTATCTGTAAACCTCGGCTTTGTTTATAACAATTTAACCGGGATCTATCCTTGCACGTTTTGTTCACACATTATTTCGGCTACTCAAATATTAATAAACAGTCAACAATGCCAAGTCATACTAACAATGAGGAGGGCCACGGTACTGTCTAAAGCGGACTCCTTTCCTTTTAACAGATTTCAACTTAATGATCCTGCGTGGGTAATTAGATACTTCCTACAAGGCAGTGATTGAATTTTAATAAGCTACATAGAAAAGAACGAATTCGCGTTTTTAGTTTTACTAACACGATAAAAATATTTATAGACAGAACGGTTTACAGTAAGGGTCTCTACTTAAACAATCAAATTGATCCGGCTGAATCAAAACTCTATCCGCAACTGTCGTTTTTACTCTCCAAATTCACTCCCGTTTTTAGAAGTTAAAAAAACATGAATAATAAATATTTTCAATACTTATTAGTACTAGAAGTATTAATTTTTAAAATAAGCATTCGTCGGTAACGACCCTTATCGGTCTCGAATTTCTTAGTACCAAACTAAGAGGTCTTTTGGTATGCGGTATGTTTCGACGTAATTAATTATTAAACTAATGACGTTTTACACCAAGAATGCGCGTGTAAAAATATTCAACGATTCGTTACACTCCTTACTCTTCACGATACAGAATATGCAGAATATGCATACGTGTATATGTTTAATTGACATCCCTACCACGAATTATTCACTACTGCCCCTATGTGCTAGTATACCACAATTTAGGTACCTACAAGAAAGTTATGTGCTGGCCACATCACATTTTATTTTTTAATCGTATCGTCAACTAAACTAATAGCTGTAACCATTTCTACTATTGTTTAAAAGTTAGTTAACAATATCTGATGTGGTCAACACATAGGTTTCCCATGCATGTGTAGGTAATCAGTCGCAGAGCGGCTATTCCATCTTATTCATACTTCCTCTTACACTGAATGTACAAAAAATGTAGGTCTTGTAATTTTTTGGATTGCTAAAAAGAATAATTATTATATAAAGCTACCTGACAAGATTTTTTTTCTTTAAGTTGAATTTCGTTTAAATCAAAATAATTTTAAATCAAACACGTTAATGCAAATAATGATTCTTTATCATTTCTCAAATATGAAAATACGGCTACATTAATTATTTTTAAGGCTTATTTATTTTCATATTAAAACCTTTATAATAATAACTTACTTGAAATTGAATTATCATTTAAAAAGTAGTGTATACCTTTGACGTAAATATGATTACATATTAACAAGAATTGCTTCAGAGACTATTTTAATTCTTTAATGTTTATCATCCTGCAGAAAGATTTCATTAATAAAGTTCATGTAGTATTTAATTGTCTTTAATAAACGATTCTTCGGTTGTTTCAATAACGTTAATGGGTTTCGTAATATTTACAAAATGTATTATAGCGTCTTCTATAAAGTAGTTTGGTTTGTGAATACATTTTAACCAAAAGTTGATATACTTTTTAAGTAATTATGGCTACAAACACAAGTATACACAAAAAAATACACACAGACATTAAATTGAAAATGGTACAAAAGGTTTAAAAACCGTTGAAAACATGTAATCAGAAACCCGACATCGATTTTTTCATGAAAGGAAAAAATATTTATTTCAAGCTTTTAGCCATAATCATGGTTAGCAAAAGGGAAACTGAACGGGTATCGGATTAACAAGGAGGATTGTCAAAAGGTTCTATTGTGCTTGAAACCCCTTAATGCTTTGCTGTCTCGTACTTATTGTACGTGACAAAGAAAGATGGATATATTGAATAATGCCTCTATTTCTGCCGAACAAAAGCGTTTGCAACTTTCACACATAATGACAAGGCAATAAGAATCAGATGCAGGTAGAAAGAAATTCAATAGGTATAATAAAATGCCAGTGGTTCTCAACACTGCTTTAACATTACATTTAAAATTTATGGAAGAATGCAAGTTTTTATAATAAACATTTATAAAGCCATTCATAATAATGAATATTCGATTAAGTATAGGTATTTCAATTTACATTTAGAAAGTTCATTGTATACCTAAGTATGGTAATGACGTTTAGTGTACTCCAATTACAAAAGAATCCAAATAAATATGCAATACTGTAAAATAAGTAATTAATAATAGAATTATACCATTTAGTATACAAATTTATAAAAAAACAACTGCAATATCTATATTATCATTATTCTTTGAGTAAGCGTTTATATAAACTAACCATTAATATAATGCCGAAAAAGTTGAGTAAAGAAATTCAATTAGTTTTAAATACAGTCGATTATTTTAAAGTAGAAAAATAAAATGTATTTGTTATTGTTGTTATAAGTATAAGTGAAAGGTGTCAATTGAAATTACTTATAGGTAATTAGTAATCGATTATTATTTTATTATACAAAAGTTGCATTTCTTCACAAATTATATAATGTTAAAGCAGTGTTGAGAACCACTGGCATTTTATTATACCTATTGAATTTCTATTCCACCTGCATCTGATTCTTATTGCCTTGTCATTATGTGTGAAAGTTGCAAACGCTTTTGTTCGGCAGAAATAGAGGCATTATTCATAATATATCCATCTTTCTTTGTCACGTACAATAAGTACGAGACAGCAAAGCATTAAGGCGGTTTCAAGCACAATAGAACCATATATTGACAATCCTCCTTGTTAATCCGATACCCGTTCAGTTCTACCGGACAGGCTTTACTACATACATTACGTATATATGCATGGTGGGATTAAGGATGGGTGTGGTCAGTATAGAATCGGAAGGAACGGAGTTAGGGTTCTGAGGAAGAAAATACTACCCCGACATTCGAATAAGTAGCCGCAAATGATGTGCATATAAGCAGTGATCATGTTCAATATGTGCATGGAGGAAAACCCCCTGAAAAAAACCTTATACTAGGTAGACGGCAACGGGAATCGAATTCATTACCTTCTGAATGCTAATCAGGTCGTATCACACTACTTTATCAGCTCGGTTTTTTTTATGAAAACTACTTTACTTATGGATACTGTACGCATAGGAAAGTAAAAACAACAGTGTAGTAGTATAGAATTCAATAATAAGAGGAAATTGTAAATATAAAGGAGCGGAAGACAAAAAAAAGGCAAAATATTGTTTTATCTTTTATGTCCGCAGAGGTCTAATGACGATGTTAATCAAGATAGAGTTAAGTTTTGTTAATCTACCAGGTATCAGTAATTAATAGCATAAAAGCAAGTTTGTTTAAATACAAATTGGCACCAGTGAGGGAGAATTGACGCTGTAAAATAGTTGTAAGAGGGTCGTCAATTGATATGGATAGTGACTAGTCTCAATTAAATGACGTGAGGGTAAAGAGAGCATTCTTAGCTCCAAACTTTACTTAATGAATGCAGTTACTAAGATGTTATCACTCGATACTCTATAAGCAAACTCAACTCCTAACAAATGATGGTCATACCTGAGTTTGTTATACAATGATTAAAGTTAATACAGGCCAATCCAACATACGTTATCACAAATGATTTACATAGAACACTCGATCGTTAACTACCTGCAAAAAAATAGAAAACTCACCCCTTCGGGTAATGTTTTCTATGACCGTACCTAAACAAATAAAAAGTATTCTAAACAGAGTTTAAAGCAGAAGACAAAATACATCAATTTACGTACAAACGTAACTTATAGTGTTTGCTGCATAAACATATAAATGAAAAATTAGTAAAATAAAAATATGCTCGTTACATAAAGCCATTTTGCACATAGTACAATCGCATATACTTTAACAATGTTTGCGAATCAAAAATTGACTAGTTGTTATTCATACGACAAACAACACTCTGCTCGACATACCTTTAAAATCAACCCATCCATATAAATTCATAAATATTGTACACACGCACCGAGAATAGGGAGCTTATTACTCTTTACCCTTCTATTCCTCATAAAACATATATGCAGCATTAATAGGTGCTAATTAAATACTTTCTTATTTCCATATATTGCTATGAATAGTTAAAACAGTAAATATTTTACGTACAAGCACTACAAAGTATGGTATTTCTAAACTCGCTTTGCGGTTGAATGCATAAATCTAAAGAAACAAATCTCACATAGATAAGAACGGAACTACTCGACACAGTCGTAACTTAAGTATTTTACTGCCCTAGATGCATATTATGTTCTACACATTTGCCATTTAAACTCTCATTGTTTGTTACATTCTAAGAATGGCAGTGATTTAAGAACTATCAAATGTGGGGTTCACTTCAAACTCTAAAACCTAATTTTGGGTTTAACTATTTTACTTTTACATTACAAACTTCTCTATGTGTATAATTGTAAAGTTAAAATGTTTTCGATCTTGAGAGATGATAGCAAAATATTTGAGTATTAAATTGCAAAAGAGTTATTTTGTAACATTTAGAAATACTTTAATAGTATTAACAGACTTTTTCTAATATGAAACAGCAATCCAATTATGGGATTTTACAAAAGTATTTTTTTAAAGATTTTTAAGATCATGACTGTGTGAGTGATGCAAATAAAATTATAGCTGCTTACTTCCTCATATGATACTTTGCGTAATTGTATATACAGGACTGCCGTCGCAATAACTCGACGTAATGGTAGTGATAACATTTTTCATCCGTTTGTCTACTATCTTATTAGGTTAATAAATCAGTTAATTTTAATTCAAAGAGAGTAATTTTTAGTAAATCAAAATTGGATTATTCCGATTTTAATAACGTAATATAATTATGTTCCAATTTCTAAAATTGTGTATATTCGTGAAAACTTACATTTTCACCCGCATCTGTGATAGACAGAGGACGTTTAACATACTTATTTACTTAATCCTTCCTAAAGTTTTTGACAAAAATCCAAAATAATGTGCAAAAGTTAAATAAGTAAGCTAAGAATGCAGTAAACAGATTAATATCTACTTATACAATATAATAGTACATTAAGAAACTAGTATCATAAGATGCGTTTTTATCGCACAAGTCCAAATTTAGTAAACGAGCTGGGCAGGGGCGGGTTTTCTAACGGACGATCTTCAAAATTCAATACCTGCGTTAAACTTTATTTCTATTTGTTTATTAGGCATTCACATTGTTAACGTCTGTAAAGAGAATTAATACTTTTAATTATATATGTTACGAACAAAGCACGAATTTAGACAAATCCAGTTTTGCTTAGACAAATCTAGAAATGTCTGCTAATTCCAGCCTAATGACGAATCGGACGGTGATTTAGTATCTTGTCTAGACAAACTGCAAAATGACTATGTTACCACTTACAGAATCCGAATTTTGTTGGTAACATTGCCGTTTCTCACTATAATATAACCTAACCTTACTTTGTGCCAAAAAGTTCTTAAAATGAGTAGTATTTTAAAAGATAGATTCACGAACAAACTAATGGTACTAACAAAAAGTGATAATAGTGGTTTAAGTTCACCTACAAAGTCAGAAGAACAAAGAAAAGCTTACTTCGAAAGATTACAGGCGTCTGTCAAGATACGATATTTTAAATACTGGCAATATTAAGGAATTAATTTTACCCACAAACAAAACTAACAGTGAAATAAAATATCTTATTCAATCAACTGGGCTCTTTGATGTTATTCACGAAGTACACATTCAATGTGGACATGGGTGACGAATAAGGATAGAAGAGAACCTGAAACTCAAATTTCACCACATACCTCATGACGTGATAGTGATGTATTTAAATCTATGTGAACCTTGCAAAAAAAAAGAAGAATATGCGGAGATAAGGCTTAGTTGTAAGGAGTTAAATGACTTAGTCACGTGCTCAGGTAGACCCTATTGATTTACAGTAATGTAAGGACGGTGATTACAAATTTATTTTAGTGTATCAAGACCATCTTACTAAACATGTCATTTTACGCCCATTAAAATCAGAACGAGCCGAAGAAATAAGCTACACATTGTTGGATATATTTTCGTTCCTGGGTGCCCAAATATTTTTCAGTCGGACAACAAAGTCAGGGGTTGAAGATATATTGAGGATTTGGATGGAAGAAACGAAAAACAAACAGTTACGAGAGCGAAGGTCTTGGATTCTGCCAATTTCGTAAAAATGATGCTTGTCACAGTGGAATCAAGCATACACCGTACGAAGCTATTTTCGGGAGAAGGGCTAGAATTGATCTACAATCTAGTGAATTTCCTTCAGATGTGTTACGTTACCAGTTCCTGAATTTGATCGAAGTAAAACATGTTGCGCGAAATATAATAGGAATTATTAAGGAAGTTACTGAAGAAAAGTTTATGTCAAGAAAATTTAATTAATTTAAATGACGTTCCTAATAATCCTGTAAGTTTGAGGAAAGCTAATACAGACGCTTCCTTAACTGACCGTCAAGGTTTTTTTAAATGTTTTTGTAAGACTAAGTGCAATAGAAATAAATGTAAATGCAAAGCCAATAACATACTTTGCAATTCTAAGTGCCATGCTTCGCTTTCTTGTTGCAATAAATAAAATACTGTAAAGTTGTGTGAACAGATTGCAGTAAACGTGTTTAAAATATGATTAGTCTAATCATATTTAGACATAAAGCGTTTTGTCTGTACAATCATTGAAACACCATAAATTCTGATACCACTTTGGGTTTTGTCTAAAAAAATTAGTCATTTCTAAATTTGTCTAGATAAGACGAGATTTGTCTACATCTCTTGTATTGTCCCTAACTTATACACATCTCAGATATGACTAGGTTATGTTACATTTATCATCAACGAAGAACTTGTTATAAGAATTGAAACTTTCACCATTTGATATACTAAAGAAAGCTCTAATTGCGAAAAAATGGTACGGGTATATTTATTTATTCGCAAGCTTTCAGACAGATACTTCGTCAGGCGTAACATGGAAGTCACAAATATTGGCAAGTAAACATCAAAATGACAAGTATTAATAAGGTAACTTGCCACCTATGTCCAATGTAAGTGTGTGTATAAAGTTCCAAACTTACGTGCAAGTGAGATCGTATATTAAACGGCGTCAAGTCTGTGTGGTCGTTTAGTAGCAAAATCTCAACTAAAACTTCTGAAGATTGGAAAGTCCTCAAAACAATCTCCACTTTTGGAAACGGGGTTTTTGTTTAAAACTTTTAACGGTTTTTGTAATAACGGCAGAGGGGATAAGGATTGATTATTTCTGAAATCCGTTAACTAAGGAAAATGAGTAATTCATAAATGATCTGTATGGATACCTAATGTAAAGGATTTCAACCATTTACACGTTGTTCACGTGGAATAAACGATTTGCTGCAGATGTCCTCATTAATAGTAGTAAATAGTATTCAATTCGCTAAAATAATATTTCACTGTGTGCACTTTAAGTTTACTGTGGCCTTCAATATGTATAAAAATTATAATAAAACCTAACTAGGGAAATCTATGCAGTTCAAGTGTAAATCTAGTGTGACTTACCACGTAGATAGCACAATTGGGAGAACTCTAATCCAACGTGGGTTGTGGGTTCAAGTTCCAGTAGAGGCAATCTTCTACATTATGTACCTCTAAAGTCAATGTTAAGAGAAATAAATTAATGATAATTGTTTCAATCTGCTGGTTGTAGCATTTCGAAAGTCGAAATAATCCATCAAAACCTTCCCGTCAAATTTTTTAACAAGTAAAAGGATGTGCTGCATGTTTCGACCTATCAGGTGATCATCAGGCTAAACGAATATGAAGTTAAGCTAAGGAACTAGATCAAGCATCATTAGGTAACATTAAAAAATGGTCAACTTAAATTTAAATGAGAAGGGGAAAAATGTTTAATTTATCATAGATACCCAAACAGGAATCAATTTGATAAAATAGACAAAGGGAGAATTGGATTCAGAAAATTGAACAAAATAAAAAATAATTGATGAAATTTGTCATCATGACATAACGCAAATCGTTGTAAGAAGTCTCGCTTCAATAAGTTGAAGGTGTAAGTCAAACGATGCGTGGTGTGTAACGATATTACCATGATTTTCATTATGATGACATGACGGTTGGTAGTTTAATTTGCGTTCTTTTCGTGGTATTCCAAAAATTGTTACGTCATATGATTATAAAAACTATGAAAAATACGATCATCAATTTAGAAAAGTGTTTAAGAGCAGTATTTTGTAAGTTGAAATGCATCTAACTGTGAAGTTTAAGGTAAACGGAATCAGAACACGGTTCGCCGTTAAACACAATCGACCTTGTGCTACAAGGTGCTCGGTCGAAATTTCCAATCCCGCCTTCTAATAATAAACTTTTACCTTCCAGGGAAGAATGTGAGATTGTCTTGATTCTGTGTTGTGCGTAGAACGTATTTTGGATGGCGAAGGAATGTGTTTGCACAAGAAAAATTTTGTTTTGTGTACTGAATATAAATTAGTGTAAATTCCACGCCACTGAAATTTTAGTAAGGCGTTATGTATCATGTATAACAGTATATAAATGTTATAGGAAGATTTTTAAGGTGAAAGTGTTAAATTTTATTGAGAAATAATGTTTTGGTAAAACCTCTATTGAAACGATAATGGTTAAGTACCATTCGAATTTGCTACTGTGCGTTGAGGAATGCGTATTAAAATTGTTCTAATGTATGAATGAGTGGATTCATTATGTATTGATGTATTAAAGTGTATAAAAGAATATGTATGTATATTTTTGCTTATATAAATGTAAAATTGCGTAACAGAAAAATTGAAAGCATGCTCAAGGACAAATGGTGTTAGAATTTAGTAAATTGTGGGAAAGGAAGGCTTGCGAATATGGTGGATTTTTATAAAAAGTTGATCCAGATCTGTAACAGTATATGGAGCGATTTTGAGTGTTAATTAGGGTTTTTCAGAAATGTGAGTATGTTTGTAAATAAATTCACATTTCGTCGCGTCTAGTTCTTTCAAAAATCCACTCGGCACAGGCGCGCAGTAGAGGTTCTTTTGTGATAGGTTTATTGTGATTTTAGCCCGAAAAATTTGATGCTTAAGGGGTAATCGCGCGGAGTGTTTTGTGAGGTCATGAAAACGACATGTGCTGGTTTTATTTGTAATGTGTTGCAGTGTATATTAGATGACTGCAAAAATCAATTTTGGGGACGAATTCACAAATTGAAGGAAAAACACTAGTGAGCTTTTCTTTCAAAATTTAAGAAACGTTTAATCAGATTTAAGATAAACAGCAAACATCGAGTTAAGTTAAGATATTGGGTATACAGAAGCGCGTGATCTAAAAAGAAACCTAAAGTAATCCTTTAAGTAACAGAATAAACGTATGTTTGTTAAGTAATGGACATTAGTGTCAGTAATTTTAGTACATGTGCGATTGTTAACAGTACTAAATCGATTGTATAAAAACATTTAAGAATTTTGATGTTCAAGTGCAAGTAAATATATCTTGTAACAAACATTTATTTTGAAGGGCATATCCGACTGTAGTCGTTTGACAGTAACCAGTAAGGATACATATAAAGATTAATTACAACGTATCAACCCATTGGATAACGCATTATACCGAACAAAGGACCGCCGAGTTTAACTGTAAGTGTAATTTTAGATCTTTGAATGATAGTAGCTGGATTATCCTTAGAGGTGTTATTGTTTATATGGTTAATTTTATTCATCAATCTATATTAATTGGTTTTATATGTTTAGAATATAAGATTTAGGGATTCAATTTATAAGGATTAGTTTTCTTTTGGATGTGGTGCTTTTCGAAGTAATGTCTTAATATTTTTGAAATATTAGTAATAAAGATTCATTACTTAATTAATTTCTTTTTATTATTTGTTTAAATCGTGATTCCTTAGTCTAAAGTTTAAAAGCCGTCGTTTTTAGACTTGCCTTGGCATCCTCCTTGCAGCCAGGACAACAGGAAGAGAAGAAAGAATAAGAAGATAGAAAATACGAAGACCGGAGAGATTCCGGCTACCGCAACCGTAGTAACCGCGCCTCCGATGCACGACGCCGCAGAGAAGGAATCATCGCCCGACGAAGAATTCCGGATTCAGAGAAAGAAGTCAAAGAAGACATTGATGGACCGCCCGACCACGCATTGGGGAGCGCCTTCATCCGAGCGAAGGCAATCAGTGATGGATTCATAATACAGCCTGACTCAGCAGGAAATTACCACTCCAGTGAATTCACTAACCCCTGTACCACCGCTAAGTGCGTGATCACCCGGCTAACTTCCGAGGATGCCTGAAGTTCCCACGTCTCCCGCAGCCTCAGCGGAAGTAGATGGACGCTCTATGCCAAAAGTAATAGTAGAGTACGCCGCCGACAGCGACACTCTCTCAACACCGAACCGTAGTTAGTTACGCCAAAGCGACGGCGAGCGGTAACGAGAAGGCGCAAGTACCAAACGCACGAATGCAGTTGGAGCTGCTGTCGAGAAAGGTCCGCGCGGCACTAGCTCAGACGCAAACTGCAACTGACCATTTTGGGTAAGCACTCTCCGGAACGGCGAAGAGAAGGGATACATCGGATAAGTATACCAGTATCGACTTTCAATAACTACTTCCTGTCCTAAATGTAATCTTCTAATTTCTATACCGCCTCACAATACAAAAACTCCATCCTACTACTGCACAACAATAGTCCCGCTATCGTTGTGCAGCCAACTTAGACGAACAAACCGATACGTTTTTCTTTTTATTTCAGATATCCGAAACAGCAGAACCACATACACCAGCCGAGAGGCAACGGGACAGACCACACAGCACCAACTCCAACAGCTACAACACCCACATAACAATATTTTCTTTGTACCAACAAATACACAACACGATGTCAGTAGGAGTAGTAATATAAGGCCGGAGCTACTCCACTTCAAGGTCACCCATGTAAATATTATGGGATTTATTTCAAGGTCAAGTGAGTTTTCTCATTATGCCAGAACGCGCTCCACGTCTCAAGGACGTTTGAAGCATGCTTTTGGCGGGGAATTTAAACTTTTGGAGCAGGTCAAGGTCAAAGTAAAAATAGAAATTGCAATATCATCTTCATCATTATATTACAATTCTTAGAAGTCTAAAAGTGTAGTGGTCAAGGTCAAAGATTATTGATCTGTAGGGATATCGTATAACATTTCTTAGAAGTGTAAAAATAGAATAAGTTCAAGGAAAGAAGAAGAAGAAGAAGCCTAGGTTAGCGGTTTTGAAGGATGCAGATTTATAATAAAAAGGGTTCCTTGGGTGTGTGTGATTTAGTATTAGCAGAAATGATGAAAATGGTAGTATGCAAGATAGGAAACGCAAGAAAAGAACAAGTATTAACTATTGTGGAGCGAAAGAAGAGGTTGGAGATGTTGATACGAAAAATTAAAGATTTAAAGGTAGATTTAGAGGTGTATGAAATAAATAGAAGAATGAGACAGCTTCGAGTATGGAAATAAAAAAGAACAAGTATGAATTATTGTTGAGTGAAAGAAGAGGTTGGAGGTGTTGATATGAAAAATTAAAGATTTAGAAGGTAGATTTAGGGGTGTACGCATTTTCACATATAAATTTCTAATGCTTGTTTTTAAGAAAAGTATGTAAATTTTTTTAAATCATGTAAAATTTGGGATTTTGTTCTTCCAAATATTAAGTTACCCAATTAGATGTTTCATTACGGAAATTTGTATCCTATAAAAAGAATCTTTTAAAAACTGTATTTATGTATAATATTTTAACGAAATAAATGGATAATCATGTAACAAAAACAAATTTCATCTTATTAAAACTGTGTTATAGTTGATGTGAATATTTTACCTTAAGGAAAAAATAATTAAAACATTTATTTTCACAACCTCTACACATTATAGGTGATCTGAATATTTCAGTATAAGAAATAAAGTAAAATAGAAAAATAAACATTTATTTACAAATAACACTAGTCTAACAATTATATTATATAGTGATGAGAACGTTGGAAATGTACGAGGTGAAGCTGAAGATGAAGAGTTTAAAAATAAGAAGGGTCCAAAATAAATAAATAATGTGTTATGAAGTTTGATTTTAACTATATTTTAAAATCATAAGTTCGCATTTTCGCATGTAAATTTCTAATGCTTGTTTTAAGAAAAGTATGTACATTTTTAAAAATCATGTAAAATTTGAGATTTTGTTCTAAATATTATTATTATGTTACCGAGTTAGATGCTTTATTACGGAAATTTGTATTCTATAACAAGAATCTTTTAAAAACTGTATTTAAGTATAATATTTAACGAAATAAATGGATAATCATGTAACGAAAAACAAATTTCATCTTACTAAAACTTTAGTGACATCAAAGAGATTTTGAACTTGGAAAAATTGTGCAAAATCGTTATGCAACTACTTATGATTTTTTACTGTTTATGTTTAATTCCACATGTAAAATTGCAATACTTTTTTGATGTATAATCTCTACACTTTATAGTTATAGGTGATGTGAATATTTCACCTTAAGGAAAAAAGTAAAAAGAATTAAAACGTTTATTTTCAAAACCTCTACACGTTATAGGTGATCTGAATATTTCACTATAAGAAAAAAAGCCGAAAAAGGAATTAAACATTTATTTTACAAATAACAACAACAATTAAAACTACTTTAGAAAAAATAATAAAAAAACTAAACTACACTAAACTATACTTAACACTCTAAGGATCCATATTGTCCAAGGCACGAAACACTAGTTCTGCATTCCGACCAGTTTTTTCGGCCGATGCCAACTCGTCCGTGGCCTCAGCTAACTCCTTAGTTAGCCGGGCCACACGATTGCTAAGTTCAGCCACACGATCTTGGTTCGAAATGCAGAAATCACGCAGCCACTCCAAATTTGTTTCCCGCAGATGATGCAGCCTTACCGCGGGCTCGGCGGGTTGACACGTCTCAGGGAGTTGGTGCCCTTGCAAAGGCATGTCGAGCAGCATGAGGTTTTTACCCCCACGCATCCACGCCGGCGATGCTACCGCGGTAGTAGCAGGAGAGATACTGTAAGTGGAAAATGAATCACATTAATAATGCAATCATCATACATAAATTAAGAAATAAGTAACTTACTTTTCGAAGTAGCGTGCAAAATCTTCTTCGACATCCACTGTCCCGGATACTTATCACAGGAATATCTGCAGGTGATGATAATGGTGGTAGTGGCTGCGGTACTGATACAGCAGTACTACTAGCTGGCTGCACAAGCAAGTGCTGCAGTATTTGTGGTTTTTCGTTATTTTTCTTTTTTAAACTCAATTTCGTTTTTTATTGCATAATGATGCCATTGTAATGTATATATGTATACGTGTGTTATTGCAATGTAGATGTACATATAATAACTGAATAAGAAGTGCAATGTTAAACGTATATATAGGTGTAGGTTTTGTTAACGTTAGCAAAACAAGCGGAAATGATAAGGGAAATGAACGAACATATGTGAGAGTAGTTCGTTAACTTAAATAAGGTTAAGGGACTAACCCAAGGTAATTATGTGCTCTATAAAATTAGTAGCAAAATTTTTGACAACAGCTAGTATAATCAATTGGATGTCAAACTTTAATTGTTGGCAATTTTCTATAATTTTGGAGGGTGTCATATTACATTATATTGAGGTAATTTTTAAGGTGTCAAATTACATTTCATGGCAATTTCGGGGGTTGTCAAATTTACATTTTTCCACAATTCTGTGGGGGTGTCAAATTACATTTTTTTTGGTAATTTTGGGGGTGTCAAATTACATTTTTTTTGTTAATTTTGGGGGTGTGAAATTACATTTTTTGGTAATTTTGGGGGTGTCAAATTACATTTTTTGGTAATTTTGGGGGTGTCAAATTACATTTTTTGGTAATTTTGGGGGTGTCAAATTACATTTTTTTGGTAATTTTGGGGTGTCAAATTACATTTTTGGTAATTTTGGGGGTGTAAAATTACATTTTTTTGGTAATTTTGGGGTGTCAAATTACATTTTTTGGCAATTTTTGGGGGTCATTCACCCTACGGGAAATGCCCAAAAAATGTCAAAAAATGCAAAACAAGCGGAAATGATAAGGGAAATGAACGAACATATGTAAGAGTAGTTCGTTAACTTAAATAAGGTTAAGGGACTAACCCAAGGTAATTATGTGATCTATAAAATTAGTAGCAAAATTTTTGACAACAGCTAGTATAATCAATTGGATGCCAAACTTTAATTGTTGGCAATTTTCTATAATTTTGGAGGGTGTCATATTACATTATATTGAGGTAATTTTTGAGGTGTGTCAAATTACATTTCATGGCAATTTCGGGGGTTGTCAAATTTACATTTTTCCACAATTCATTGGGGGTGTCAAATTACATTTTTTTTGGTAATTTTGGGGGTGTCAAATTACATTTTTTTTTGTTAATTTTGGGGGTGTGAAATTACATTTTTTGGTAATTTTGGGGGTGTCAAATTACATTTTTTGGTAATTTTGGGGGTGTCAAATTACATTTTTTGGTAATTTTGGGGGTGTAAAATTACATTTTTTGGCAATTTTTGGGGGCCATTCACCCTAGGGGTAATGCCCAAAAAATGTCAAAAGGTAACTTTAAGCGCTTTGGTTGTCAATCTTTTACGATATTGAAAGGCGGCCTTGGTTCATTATATATATGTATTGTCTTATGCGCTTTACTATTTTATAACCTTGCTCTATTTCTTATCTTTTGAAGGACATCAATGTTCCATAAACTCGTTGACCATCGGGTTATTGTACCCTCTATCGTTAACTTGAGAAGGTATATAAACCGATGATGTACGTTAAGATGGCAGATATCGCAGCTTAAAGTTAAAGAGCGATTACCTTCCGACAATTATCTTTGTAATAGTTCTAAAGTGTTTTTGTAGTCTGAAAATAGTTAACAAAACGGTCACTCCCAAGTTACGCTGATTTTTTAAAATTGTTCGTGTGTGTCTGTGTGAATTTAAATAATATTTGTTTACATTTAATATTATAGCTTCTAAGGTAAATAAGCAGTTAAAATAATTAGATATGAATATAAATTCGGTTTCTGTTACAAGTAGTGAATTAATTAAGGTAATTTGCAAAGCTATTAAACTATTGAAAACTACGGATGAAATAACCAGGCATATTCATATGTTAAGAAATAATATCAGGACTTTGAAAAAATTTATTAAAATTCAAATGTATACTGTAAATGAAAATCCACTTAGACTTGAAAGTAATTTATCAATTCTCAAATGTTATCTGGCGAAATTAAATCAATTAAGACAGACTTTAGATAAAAGAGGCGCTGGTGTAGCAATCAGTTCAAGTAACTTGCAGTGGCACGATGTACAATCTTGCTTCAATGACAGATTACTTACAGGTATTATAGTCAATTTAAATATTAAAGATCCGCTAGTATTCTTGAAATGTGCTTATAAAAGTTTTTCGAGAAAAATTAATGTAATGTTACGACAATCAATGCTTAAAGTAAATGTCGTTTTAGCATGTCATTTCATTCAACCTCAAAACCTTGAGCTTGACTTAAAAACGTTTGCTTCCAAAAATGAAATTATAGATGTTGGTACCGATCCTAAACAATGGTACAAAACGCATGTATTCGATAAACTTCAGGCAAAATTAGAAGAGTTTGCGGAAAGGGGTTCGGGATGGGCATTGCAAGAAATTTTACACTTAAAGGTTAATATTAACAGTTACATTCCTATAAGGGGAGGTGTTTCGACGTATGTTAACGTACCTAATTTCATAACAATGAAGCGGGCAGTTGTTAATGTAAAAAATAATGATGAATACTGTTTCTTGTGGCCCATAGTATCTGCTTTATTTCCAGTACAAAATCATAACGATAGAGTTTTTAGTTATCCTCATTTTAGCGATATTTTAAAATATGAATCTATTCAGTTTTCTATTAAATTAAACGACATCGGCAAATTTGAAAAGTTAAACAACCTTTCAATTAACTTATATTGTGTAAAGGGTAAAAAAGTGTTTCCATTTTTATTAAGTAAGAACCACATGAATAACAGAGAGTCAATTAATTTACTGATTTTACCTTGCGATTCAAATAACAAATGTGGTGCAGAAGAAGGTATACCAAGTTACATTAATAGTAATAATAATACATTTTATCGCTTTACTTGGATAAAAAGTATGTCAGCTCTGTTTGCCAAACAACTATCCAATAGGGATCATAAAAAATTTTTTTGTAATCGATGTCTGAACCATTTCTCTACAAGCATTCTTTTAGAAAAGCATATAGCTCGTTGTCACGAAATTAATACGTGTTCCTCTAGATTACCGATGAGTGACGATGAAAAATTTTTAGAATTTAAACATTTCACATATCAAGAAAAAGTACCGTTCGTCATTTATGCAGACCTTGAGAGCATACTTGAAAAATCCTCTCGGGTAGACGATGAAGGAAGTAATACACGTGTATGCGAAAAACATGTTCCCTTTAGTATAGCTTATTATTTGAAATGTTCTTATAACGACTCATTATCTAAATTTCAGTTGTACAGGGCCGAGGATTGTATTACGTGGTTTGTTAATGAATTATTAAATTTGGCGTATTGGGTTAACAATATATTTAATATGGTTGTACCAATGGATAACGTAACACAAGATCAGATTAAAGATTTTGAGAATGCGGTAGTATGTCATATTTGTAGGAAACCATTTACGGGGGATAATATTAAAGTTAGAGACCACGATCATTTGACAGGAAAGTATAGATCCGCGGCACACAGAGGTTGTAATTTAAATTTTAAGGTGTTCCATGTTATACCTGTAGTATTTTACAATCTTAGTGGTTACGATTTACACTTTATTATTCGCGAATTAGCAAACGGTTTTCCGGGCCAGGTGAAACTTTTATCGTTATAAATAAAGAAAAATACATTTCATTCACCAAATTAGTCAACAATACAAGGATACACTATAGGTTTATTGACTCCTTTAGGTTCATGAGTAGCAGTATTGAGAAATTGTCATCATATTTGGAGAATGATAAAAAAAATATTACCCGATCAAATTGTAATAGTGATAATGAATTTAATTTGTTAGTTTGTAAGTGAGTCTTTCCATATGAATATGTTGATTCTCGGGATAAACTTAATGAAACTACTTTACCTCCAAAAACTGCATTTTTTAGTAAGCTTCAAAATAAAGATATTACGGATAAAGATTATATGCATGCCGCTAATGTTTGGAATACGTTTAGACTTGAAACGTTAGGTCAATACTCGGATTTATATCTAAAAACAGATGTTTTACTTTTGGCGGATGTTTTTGAAAATTTTCGTCGAACCTGCTTAAGCGCATATCAACTGGACCCTCTTTATTATTATACAGCGCCAGGTTTGGCATTTGATGCAATGTTAAAAATTTCTCAAGTTAGATTAGAACTTTTTACCGATATCGACATGGTTATGTTCATCGAAAGAGGTATTAGAGGAGGAGTATCGCAGTGTTCCAACCGTTACGCGAAAGCTAATAATAAATACATGGGTGAAAGCTACGATTCCAGTATCCCAACGAGCTTTTTAATTTATTATGATTTTAACAATCTTTATGGAAGAACCATGGAAGAATTTTTACCATATGGGGAATTTTCTTTCATCGATGAGCCTAATATTGAGTGCATATTAAATAATCCTAACGATTCAGACATTGGGTACATCACAGATTGTGACTTGGATTACCCCACAGAGTTACATGAGTCCCATAGCGATCTACCTTTGGCACCTGAGCACATGATACCCCCAGCCCCGTATTCCAAATCCAAATTAAAGAAATTATTGCTCACATTGTACCCAAAACGTAACTACGTTCTTCACTATAGGAATTTAAAAATGTATTTAGAGCAGGGATTAAGACTAGTTAAAGCAAATCGGGTTTTACGTTTCAAACAGTCGGCGTGGTTAAAAACATATATAGCTTTGAACACAATGTTAAGGCAGGAATCAAAAAACGAATTTGATAAGAACTTTTTTAAATTAATGATTAATAGCGTTTTTGGTAAACTTATGGAAAATGTTCGCAAATATAAGGATGTGCGTTTAGTCTCAAAATGGGAAGGTCGCTTTGGGGCTCGCGCACTTATATCCAAACCCAATTTTCACAATTGTACTATATTTGACAACGACATGATTATAATAGAAATGAACAAATTGGAAGTTTTTTTGAATAAACCTATATATGCAGGATTTTCGGTATTAGATGTTTCAAAAACCTTTTTATATGATTTTCATTATAATTGTATTTTAAAGAAATTTGAAAATAATGCCAAACTCTTGTATACGGATACAGACAGTCTTGTGTATGCCTTCTCTGTACCCGACATATATCAGAGTATGAAAGAGGATATTAATAGATTTGATACCTCAGACTATGATCCCGATAACGTTTATAACATTCCATTAGTTAACAAAAAAGTGCCAGGCTTAATGAAAGATGAAAATCACGGTAAAATTATGTTAGAGTTTGTTGGTTTACGCTCAAAAATGTATGCAGACTCTGTTAACCAACACAAAGTTGTAAAGAAGTCCAAAGATTCTACATCGGCTAGTGTCAGACAAGTTACATTAGATGATTATAAAAGGGCTCTGTTCGACTATAACATTGTAAAGCGTCACCAGCGTCTTATAAGATCAAAAAAACATTCGGTGTTTACAATAAAAAAAATTAGGTGGTTTTTAGTCCTTATGATGATGAAAGATTAATACATTTTGGGTTAACTGATACTCGTCCTTGGGGATTTAATGTTACATGATCTTATACTTTTCTTTTGTTGTAGAAATCATAAAATAAGTCGTCAACAATCTCTAAAAAAAAAATGGATGAGGAATTGCAACATTCCTCGCAAGAAATTTATAAGAAATTTTTGAAGCATGCCTTAATGGGGAAGGGTTCTATAGAGGTTTATATTCTAGTTGCTAACATACTTCAGAACATTGTAATACCTGATGAATGCTTTAAGTGGTATGCTGAGAATGCAGATGGAGCGTGTATCGATACGATTAACACATTATTTAACGTAAAGGTTAAGTTAGACCGTTATATTAAAATGTTATTAGAAGTTTGTGTAGAAAAAGATTTTATAACTGATATAGAATTAGAAAATGTAATTGGTCAAATTAATGTTTCCTTAAATTTAAAAATTTCTTTTAAAAGATATGTATGTAACTTGCTAAACGATAATGATAATTGCTTTACACCTAAAGTACAATATAGTATCGAAAATATTAAGAAACATTACCATGACATTACTTGGGCTACTAACGAATTTATTTCAACTGCTGCTTATTATGCTAACTGTAAATCACTTAAGCTATATATCGATGTAATTAATGAGCAAAACTTTAAATGCACTTTTGAACCGTTAAAAAATTATGAACATTTCACAATATACAACTGGATTCTGGAAAACGTTGAAAAAGGTCGGAAACGCGAACGGTTAGGTTGGACAAGCGGACCTGACTCTGGGAAATGGCCATCAGTTAAGTTTGAGGACTACAGAGACACTTTAGATCTAATACATAAGATAATTAGATAGATTAAACAAAAAATTATGTATATATCAGTATGTTTTTATTAATAAAAAAAATAAATTACAATTTGTCTTTTATTATTATTTTTCTTACAGAAATTACATCCTATGTTAGTCTGTACCTTAAGTACACTATATTACAATAATTTATTATTCATATTAGTCGATACGTATACAAGCCGGACATTTATATCCGTTATTAAACCAATAGTGATGCTTTCTACAGTAATTTAAGTGTTCCAATCTGCTTGTTGTTTTTACCGGCATTATTGAAATACAAATGAGCTTATTATACAATCCTCTATTGCTTATAAATTTGAGTTTTTATTTCTAGTTAAGTAGTTAACAATAATATGCTTATAAAACTTTATTGTCATCGTCGATCCACGAGTATTCGTTTAATCCCAACCATTTCACGTACACTTTATTGTTCTTACGTCGAATGACCTTTTCCACCAAGTACACATCCGGATATTTAGCTTTTTGCAATTCCTGTCCATAAAATCCACCTAGTATAGGTGTATCTTTCATGTCTTCTAGCAAGTACGTGACCGGATTGGTTACGCGTACCTTAACAATCTTGAAAAGTCCACTAGACCAGTTTGGTATATAACCTTTATCAAAGATGCTTTTAAATTTACTAATGCGGATTATGTCACCCACCATAAACCGATGGTTTTTATTAAAGATTTCAGATTCGAATATACATTAAGCTTTGTGTTAGCATTTACTTCGCTAGGTTTCATTCCGATCGTTCGATGTTTACGGTTATTGTACTCTGTCGTCACTTCTTCGAGAAGTGGACCAATCCATACGTATTTTCCATCCACCCCAAATTTTTTATACAGGGTATTCTTGATTGTCCTAATCACTCTTTCTGCTATGCTAGCCTTTTTAGTGCTGTAGGTGGAATAGTGATTAATGCTATGTTTTATCATCAGGTTAGCGAAATGCTTATTGTAGAACTCTTTTCCAGCATCTGTTTGAAGATTTTTGGGAGTCCGTTCTTTAAAAATGGTTTGCATAGCTTTCATAACTTCTACCCCCGTCTTCGTCTTCAAACCTCTCGTCCATAGGTATTTAGAGAAACAGTCGATAACTACCAGGATGTATCTGTAGCCCTTATTCTGTTTGGAGTAAGGTATAAATTCAGCTAAATCGGCTTGCCATAGATCATCGAATCCCTTAATAATAGTGCGTCTACGAGGGAAATTTTTGCGTGCCGGTTTATGCAACTCGTTCACCACTTGTTCCATCCTTCCTTATCGTTCCATCCTTTACTTAACGTTTCTTTAGTTGCATTTAAATCTGCTTGTACTACCTCAACATAATTACGAACATCATTTATAAGCGACGTCACTAACTGAAGACAAAACTCGAGGTAACCTTTATTTATGGCATCGGAGTCTTCTTGAGGATCGGCTACCGCCCTTAAGCGGTTCCCATTTAAATGGAACCTCGTCAGTTGATAGTGCTGTAAGGTTAGCGCGTCTTGAGGTTCGATGGGATCGGCTAGATTAGTTAAACGCTTATTTTCGACATTAAACTTATCGTCGGTAACGGAGAATTGCGATTTTAGCAGTTTATGGAATTGAGCGTGAACATGAGAGCGTCCAAACTTGTCCATCATTGCGCGAACTATAGTTGACTAAAAAAGTTTTCGGAGGGTTTCTCAATATATCCATCTTCGTATAGTTCTTCCACGACTGATATGATATCATTAACGAGCCCAGTATTACCGGCCATTTTTCAGCCCACAGGACCTCCAAATCTTGAATCAATTCATGAACGTTGTTCTAGTATTTGTATTCAACTGGTCGTCCAATTTCTTTGAATATTGTAACTTCACCCCCCTTTTTCTCCTTCACCTCCACCTTCTACAGTAAGGGTTTAATTATCCCTGTATATTTTTTGGCACGTGTACCTTTCAATTGTTCATCCGGGTTGTTATCACGACGAGCTGCATTAGTTGCAATTAAGATTTGTGTATAGTTCGTCTCGTCTTCGCTAGTTATTAGACGTTTGTCTGGTTCATTCATTATTATTAGATCATAGAGACCGCTCGTACCATTATACCGAACTCCCTTAATAATCAAATCCTTTCCGTCTATCTTTACCGGTGTCTTGCCAATTGCCCACTTATCGCTTGAAATGTCGTAAAGAACTCCATAAGTGGTATCAATTGCATTCGATGCATCGCTTAGCATGCGTTCTATATATATTTGTGGTAATGGATCATATTGTTCCAGAAATTCTCTCGATGCAGAGGTATTGAGTGAAATAGAATCGGTGGTATTCGCTACATGTTCTTCTTCTTCTTCCACTTGGGGTGTAATTTCTCCAATCACACTAGTCTCGAGGAACGATGGTATCTCTTGACGCAGAGGATTTCTTTGAAAATACGGAAGTTGTGCGAATGGACTAACATAATTACTACTACTACTAAAAGAAGATGATCTTCGTTTGTTAATTCCTCGCAAGTGATAACGTATTGATGGCGTGGTACTATACTGTTGAATTGGTGACCTTTCGTTTTTGATAGGGGAGGAATGACGTTTTGGTGACGGTTTTGTGAATACCTCCACCTCCTCCTCCTCAGCATCGTCCGGCTCCGTCTTTACTAGCGGTTCGATTTTCTTTGCAATGTTTGCAAGTGGTTCAATGAGTGGTTTGTAAGTTTTAGTGAAATTTGCCTCTTTAGTAAATCGATCCTCCTTAAGATGATCATATTTTTGCTGTATAGCTTTACGAACTTGAATTATACGTTTTGTCAACGCTAATCTTTCGTTGTCCATCGGTGCGGATCAGCAATAAAACAGATAAAACAGGTCTAACAGGTAAATAAACAGCTCTGTTTAAAACAGGTCAGTTAAAAGCAGGTCTGTTATGTACCCTGTTGAAACGGGGCTGTTTACTTGTAGGCTGTTTTTCCCAAATGATATTTTAACGATACTGTTATGGTATTATATACTGATCGAAGCCTTTCCTAAAACGGCCGTTTTCTACTTCAGCGTCTTTATTTATTACCAGGAATCCGTATCGATTTCGCCAACTCTCTGAGCACATGTCTCGAAACAATTGCATGCTTACAATTGGGGCGACATGATCTTCATGTATGTGACGCAAATTCAAATCATCCTGTTCGAAGAGCACTATTAAATTGGCGTTATCTCTAATCAGCTGTTTGGGGATTTTAGTATAGGTTTGACCCAAGTAGAAGCAGTCAATGTTATTATGACGTCCCATTGAAAAGTACGCTCTAATATGGTCTCTAATGTCAGTATTATCACTGAAGCAATAATAACCAATATCTTTCGTGGGATCTAGAATTTCACCCAAGAGTCGATATTTTTCTTGATTCAACGATTTTGAATAGACATACACGTGTTTGAAACGAAGACCGTTCGGTTCAGTTAGGAGACTGAGCATGGTGTTTGTTTTTCCACAATTGGAAGGACCACAAATTATAGCGCGTACGCTGTTTGGAAGTAACTCTCCATGCCGTTGTATCTCGCTGTTTGCAGCTTGAGTTAAATCATCGAGATTTACAATAAGTAGTTTTTGAGATTGAACCACTACTCGCATGTTGTTGTTGTTGTTGATCAGTGTCTATCCGAAATAAAACTGCACAGCTTGTCAATATGGTTCTTTATTTTATACATCTAATATTACAATAGATTATTATTATTATTATTATTATTATAACATATTATAGTTTTTTCACTTCTCCCGTCAGAGGATTGTATTGCACCATGGCATCATGTAATATGAGACAATAGACAACGATACCGGCTTCAAACACCTCCAATGCTTCCATTTCAAGTTTTACATCTACAGTCGAGTGTTTTAGTGATTCATTTTGTTTCGAGCAATCCATTACGAATATTGGACATGTCTTGAATTGCGAATAGTCAAATAATGCATCCTCATGATTGTTGATCGTGTAATATTCTCTTCGAAAATTTAAATAATTTTGGTAGGCTATTATGTACTTGTTGACATTGAAATCCAGATGCATCGCTTCGTATGGGTAACTTTCCGAGTTGAGGTGTAACTTTAGATTGCGAATATTCACGTTATCGAAATCGGCCGCTCTTTCCGTCGTTGAAAACTTCTTCCCTTTTGAAAAGCCACAATTGTCCATCGAGGTTTCTCCAATTGAGTGGAAGTTTTAATTGGCCATATGTCCGACTGTGTCTGTTTTAAAGCTGGCAATTCATATAGTTCCCATTGACGAAACGGAATCGTAATGGTTGTATTTTTATTGATTTTTGGAACAGACTTAGTTTAGCACTGTCGCTTAGCATCACATGCGGAATCTTCCATTGAATTTTATTTAACGTTATTTTAGCGTCGTCTGCGGTACCCTTATAACAATCAGCATCGCTTCTGGAACGTATTAACACCAACTCCTGTCGCATATTCACGATAACTTGCTGATAATCTTCCATACTTCCGAATATGTGTTTTAGAGGTATACAGACGGTAAAATGGTTTTCTTTGTTGCTTTTAGCGTGTTCCACTTGTAACGGTTCCTCATTCCTCGGTGACCATCCCAAATGCTGTAAACCTTTGCTTTCATTCCATGTGTCCGATACGTATCCTTTGAGTGCGGATGTTATACCCGGATTTCTACATGTATCCACTTTCTGACCTCCTAACTCGTAACGTATTTCCTCGAAAAGGAATGGTGCAAAGTTGTTTGTTAGATAACATGTTTTTACACCAGCTCCTTCTAGGGCCGAGCTCTATTCCATTTTACCTTCAATATACAGGAAACTATCGTATGTTGCGGTTACCAAATCTTGACTCTGTATCAATATACGGATCTCATCGGATAATCCATAATTAGAAGAGCCGTACGGAAGATATGTATGAATATCAGACTTGGTGATGGTCTCATCAAAACGTGCGCTTTGAAAGATGTTTAACGAATCTGCCATTTCTATGTGGTTTTAACCCTATAGATTCCAAAAGTACTTTTCACCAGACGTTAATTCACCAGCACGCTCCTGCTTGAGTAAACCATTGTAGGCTCACGTCCTGTATTTATAGTATCATTGAGGAAAGATGGAAGTGGACCTTGGTTAATTCTTAAGCCCATATTCTTTTAGTTCCAGTCGTACCGTAAATGGTTCGCTCTCCCGAAATCGATTAATTCACCCTTCTCGTTCGTTAATTTAATTGAAATATTACCGATAGTATTGGTGTTGACTACCAAATACTGAGGATTGCTAGAATTTTGTCTAAACGATAGCCTGGTGGGACAGACACGTCTATTTCATACAGCACCTTCGCTGGATTCCCGTTTCTATACGAACCTTTGACAATATTACACTCTATGTGAATATTTGTATGTTTAATTATTTGTATATCTAATACAGAGATATGTAAAACGTTAGCTTCCAATATCACCGGTTCAAAACCTAGCATACGTCCAATGGAATCCTTTTGAGTAAAATCTATGTCAAATTCACAGCTAAGCTCGCACTTGAGCGTGTTATTATTTGCCCTTAAACTAAAGAGACTTGTAGGAATGTGCGTTTTTATATAGATGCTCAGTTCTTCCAACTCGTATGCGCCACGTGGAATTTCAATAGCGTTGAGTTCTGTCGCTTTTATGTAATAAAATTTATCGTTTCCAGCGTGTATATTCCTTATGCTATTACAACCGTAAAATCCGACGACACCGATTACGTAGGTTTTCTCGGAATTAAGTTCGATCGGGGGGTAAAAGTTATTACTCGCTATGTTACCAACACCCTCTACACTGAAGGTGATTGACATGGTGACTATACGTCTCCAACTACTGAGTATGCTATTTATATAGAAACTTTAAACAGAGATGTCCACAATTTGTGGTACCGAATTGTTGCTCTTGAGAGTAATTATAGTATATTTTGCAATCGTGAAAATAGTCCAGAACTTCTCTCGGTGGTGGAATATTTCCGAAACTATCATAGTACCATACGCTTCCATCACGTTTTTTGTAACAAACCCAATGAGTACCACGTCCCTTTTGGTTATCTAAATTAATAATACCAGCCTCGTTATTCCATGACAATTTTGGCATATTATCTATCATAAACACACCCCTAAAGTATGGTACATTCCTTGCGTGCTCTCTTAGCTCTACATCAGTCAACGGTCTTTTCGGTAATTTTGAAGTTTTTTTTTATTTATTATTGGTTTCAAGTGCAAAGCCATACCTCCTCCTGACCGATAGGGTTTCAAAAATATCACCCCACCGGTTTTCTTTCCTACAGCGATGGCCTCCATTGTACGATTATGGCGCGAAGTTTCATCTAACATTTTCCTTGCACTACTAGATGCGTTAACTGCTTTTGCAATACCCGCTGCCCCTCCAGCTAAAGCACCGACCGCAGATAATCCCGCAAATAACGGCATAAGAAATGGTAAAAATCCAACCTCTTTAGGTAGCGGAATTACTCTGGGAACGCTTACTTTCCCCTTCCCACCTAATCTTTTTACAGTCAGTTTTGCTGCTGTAAGAGCTGATTTTATAGCCTTTATGGTTCTAGGACTGTTTTTCATTTTCTTGCTAATTATTCCATGTAATTTCAATAGACTGCTACGCGATCGTTTTGTTCTGCTAACACCCATCCCTAACTTTCGTTTTGCCTTCATTATACCTGCTACAGCTAAAGCCTCTGTGCGTTCACCTAACTTTGCGTCGGGTGCCTTAACACGGTCCCAAGCTTTTCTTTCCAAAATATAATCAGCTCGATGTCTACTAACCGAGTCTTTACTATCCCTATAACTGATATCGTGAGCTTTGCAGTGAGCGTCTAGAAGGTTGATACCTGGATCACCACGCTGAAGCCTTTTATCTAATTTAGTTCCGGGACCACAATACTGATACCCTGGAATATGGAGCTCAACGGGTAGCTTATTAATGAGAGTATTAACCAGACCACCCCCACGTGCACTTCTCCGCTTCCAAACTAACATTGTTTGTGTGAAGGGAGGAATTGTTATATTTATAGGTAACGATCAAGAACAGGCAGATTTTTGATCAATATTTTATTTATTCATATATGTGATACATCAAATAGCTAGGTCGATAATGCAACAGCTCCATCATACAAACTGTATTGTGAGAATTTATATCATACTTGTAATTCAACACATTTTCAAAGTCATGATAAATGTTATCGCTGTTTGTTTCAACATCACCATACTCCATCTTACGAAAGTGGCGGTAGTTGTTGACTTGCTCGATGAGATTTTGAAAGAAACAGGGGAGACCGTATGATTCCAGTAAATCCAACCTATAGTTAATTATATCCTTTAAGTTGAAAAGCTCTTCAGAGTCGTTCTTGTTTAACGTACAGTAACGACCGTGGTTTTGCTGAATTGTTATGCTTTTTAATAACCTTTCTGATGATGATGATGATGATGCGCCTTTAACTACTTCCCAATTATAAAAAATGGTAAAATTGTTACCAAGCAATTCTGAACTATTCTCGTATTCAATGTCCGTCTCCTCGTTGATATTTGACCAATCAATGTAGTTTTCAGTTTCTTGGGAACAAAAAAATTTCATTTCCAAATATGTTTGAAACTTGAGTAGCACCTCCCAATCTTGCCTTTTCATAACAATGAGTCCGTCTGCACATACGATTCGTATAACTGCCTCAAGATGCTGATGCATACTGTATCCAATTTCAATGTATTTGTTTTTTGGATAATTGGCCTCGAATAAATCATATAAGCTACAATCAATTAAACGTTCATCAGTAGCGCTGCTATGTAAATTTTCAGTTGTGGAAGTGCATTCGGTAGATATAGCTGCTGTGGTAGAACTATCCCCATCATTACAACACCAACACGAACATGTGAAGAAATTATTATTACAACTATTCTTGCTATCCATGTACAGTCTTTTAAAATTCATTTCAATGAACTTGTGTGTTGACTACAAGAATTGATCAATTTGTAACCGTAAATATATATTCTATAATTATTATACGTTTTCCCCCACCTCATAACATTATTATGATGGTGGAGAGGAGAACAGTTCTTGTAAATCTATCATGATATACCTCAGCACGATGTTGTTCTTGTAGTACGGGTGATGAAATGCATTCCAATTGTTTTAATTTACGACGGAAACGTAATCTATCCAGCGCCAAATTTTACCACAGCCCTCTTCTTGCATTACGATAAGCAAAGGACCACACTATCATATTATACACTACATTTTTAGTCTTATCAATAACAACTCTCTCCTCATTATGCTGTATCTACTCTTCATTTAATCAAGAAATAAAAGTCACTATTTGCAATTAAAAATATTTATAGTTTTTATTTTCAAACAATTATACATGGATATACATTATTATTATTATTATTTTACAGAAATGTTAAATTCGTTGTCTTTCCTACAGTTCCGGTACTGGTGATGTACACGTCTTTCTCAGCCAGACCTTGTTTAAACGTTTCAATGCGATCTTCTTTTTTGAAGTATTCATAAAATCGTAAAGGAAGTATACACTTAAAGTTTTCAGTTTCAATGACAATATGCTTCCCATACTTCGTGTCGATTGTATCGATATCAATCATTTTATATTTTGCACCCACCTCAAACTCTTTTACATTCGTGAAGGGTTTACAGAAAGTGCTACTGTTCAATGCAGATAGATCCATCTTTACTGATTCGAGCACGCTTTTGAATTATAGTTTCCACCGGAACTGTCTCTCTATATATATTTTTCAAGGTAGAGGGGGGAATTGCACCAGTAGGCTAATCTGCATCTGATGATGAATAACTGCTACCATCAGGAGATGCTGCCCATTTTTTTATGTCGTTGCAAAACTGATGCAATTGTACAGCTTTAAGTTCTTCTACAAAACATTTTTCACATATTTTTTTTAAATTTAAAAACTTTTCACATATCGTTACTCCTTTTTCATACTTTTTCACTAACACGTTACACTCCGCTTCACTATAATCACCTCGTCCGTAAACAGCCTCATGTTCAGCATCGAATACTAATGCCGAAAATTCTTGTTTCAAGCGTTCCACCGCTGTTCTCAGGTCGGATGCTTTGATCCATTGCTCTTGAGCGTATGCCATCCACATGTTATACACACACACACAACACTCACTACCCCCTATTTCCTTATATTGTTACTCTAAACTACCCCCACTATGCAGATATGACCTACTTTTTATGCATAGCTTACGAAAATGTAACCTCTACTTAGTTTTGAAAGTCATCACGAGTGATCTTGAAGTAGTTCCTTTATGACGTGGAGTACCTATCACAACATGTTTAAACTTGTTTATACCAGTAATTTCTAGTTTTAGCTCTGACCTTGACCTTCAATGAACTCATGACCTACTTTTTATGCATAGCTTACGAAAGTGTAACCTCTATTTAGTCTTGAAAGTCACCACGAGTGACCTTGAAGTGGAGTAGCTCCGGTCCTATATTACTTAACCTGCTCCAAAAATTCTCTCACCCAAAAGCATGCTTCAAACGTCCTTGAGGCGTAGAGCGCGTTCTGGCATAATGAGAAAACTCACTTGACCTTGAAATAAATCCCATAAGATTTACATGGGTGACCTTGAAGTGGAGTAGCTCCGGCCTTATATTACTACTAGTAGGCATAACATCAATATCACGTAACCCAACTATCATACAACCCCGTCGCTGCAGAGGACGAACACTCCTGAGCAGCGCACCACCAACACAAATACGATACTTTGTTTATTATAATTAATTTTAAGCATACTTTGTATTACATTATCTATATATTGTTAATTATCAAAATTTTCAATAAACTGTTGAATTGAAATGAAGTGAAAAGCGATATTAAGTACTTCGTTGCCAAAGTTCTCACGGACTTACTTTCCTGAAGTCGTCACCGACTTAATGATCTTATTACCTTCGATCATTTTGATCCTTGTATTCCTGACCCCTATTCCGACCTAGTTGCAATCAGAAGCCGTTATTTGTACAATACGACCTATTCCGGGGTAAGATATAAATTTTCCGATCATATGCACCAGACCAGTTTTCTGTTGTACTATTTCTTTTGGGCTTTGGCAGATTATTAATCGATCCCGTCTGCAAAACACCACCTACCTGTACACCAAACACATACCCGGGCGTATGTTCAGCGTAAACTAAAACATCCTTTAAAAAAAAATCCTACTCTTTGCTTTTAGGTTGTCGCTTGAAAAGTACTGAGAATTCATGAGGAATGCCCGCTAAGTAAACCTGCAGACAGATAATCGCATAACAATCTCCATAAAATCCTATTTCTGTTAGATTATCCTGTTAAAACCGTTCCCAATCCTTTATACCAGTCATTAAATACGAAACACCCTGCGTTCGGTATCCAGAATTCTTGATAAAGTGTTACAACCCGCTTCCTGAAGGGATGAATAAATTCCCTTAATTTAAACCAATTTCTGTAAAGTAGAAATTGCGATCTAATTCTTGTTTATTTTCTGTGAAGCGATAAGAATAAATCGCAAATTGAAAATAAAATACAAAACTTTTATTATACATTTTAAAAGAGATACGAAATTATCACATACATAAAAATGGTGGAGAAAAAACCCCAACTGCTTCTTGCTTTGTTCATATTTTCTATAGTTTACGATCCGTTAGGTCATATTCCATTTTATGTCATAGTTAAAATAATTATAGCGAAGTCCACAAGTTAAGTTAAACGCTACTTAAGTAAAAGCAGTACTTTTATTTTATTTAAACCGGTTAACCTAGTAAACTACATTTTTTCCATAAGAAAGAGTCATTGCCCTCGTTATCTGTTCTATAGCATTCTCGTCAAAATCCATTAATATAAAATCTGTTTCATATATCCAGAGGTCAACTATTTTAGTCGTTTAATATAAATTCGTAGAATTTATAGTAAAAAGAAACATTGATTCATTTTCCTTTTAAATTTCTTGTAATATATTAATACGGGATTGGTGTAATATTTTAATTACCTAAATAGGATTATGCCACAATTATTAAACGAGGACTACATACTTTGAATGACAAAATACCATTATAGTATCTTCTCATCTCAATCTACCACTAATCATTCAACTCACAGGGAGTAAAATCAAGTGCGTAGGCCGCCTGAACTGACTCCAGATAGTGGTCACCTGGAGAACTCGTGCTTGTGTTATTTTTGTTTAATTTGTTTTATTTTGAGTATGTATTATTTAGGGCTTATATTTAGTTGACCTATAATGCAGTTTTAAGCATTTTATTTAGTATTGTTTATTATAGGAAATAAATAGTGTTTGTTAAGATCAGGTAGTCATAATTATTCACCGGTTTACGCCCTTCTCTGACTTTGCTAGGCTGGGAAAAGTAAAAATAGCTAATAGCTGTTTAAGAGTGCAGTTTACAAACTCGTTTATGCAATTATCAAAAATGGAACTGTCAGATATCTCTGATTTGAACATCGTTTTATTAATAAAAGTAGCGGACACTAAAACCAAAAATTCATTTACAGTTACTAGTGTACAGTACTTGCTCATATTTGTCGCTACGTCCACTTGTGACGGCATCGGCCGTTCAGGAAGCAGCCTGTTACTTAGTTGGTATACTTTCTAACTAAACCGTCCAATTTAACAACTGCGCAAATTGCACTATAAACATTATTTTCAATTTAAATAGCAATTAATTTTCATTTTCATGCATTTCCTTTCGGTAAGGGACAATGAATGAGAGGTTCCCAAACAAATAGTGACTGCAAATAAATAACTGAATATAAATTAAAAATTGTTATTAATTCTATTAATTACATAAATAAAAAGTTTACCTCGAGTAGGATTTGAACCTACGACATATACTTTGCTAGAGTACCGCTCTATAAAGGTAAAAGTAGTTGGCAAAAAACTTTTATGTTTTATACGTACAAAAATGCGTTTTGGGGACTCTGAAGGTTACTGGACACCGCTTCGTGTCATCCAGCAACTTCCTTTCTCTTCTCCAAAACTGGCATTTTTTGAACTAATAAAACAAATAACCATTTTGTAAGCCTTGTTTTTGATATTTCATGTCCTCAATGTTTCTAGTACTCTATACCTTCTAATCTCGAAATAACTAATGAGGTAACCAGAACAGTTAAGTTTACGTCTGGAGGTAGACGAGTATTTAATTAGTAGGAATTTTTGAAAATTATTAACATAGTAAGCTTTTTATGTCAAAGTATTATGTAGTATAAGTGTCAAATTTTAACCAAAAATGCTTACAGTACGAGAAACGTTCCTAATCAAAATTCGAAAATATAAATGTATCAAATTCCTCATAAATGATTATTTATCGTTTGATTATAGGTACTTTTGGTTCACAGTGTATAGGTATTAACATTTAAAAAAATGTTAATAGGAGTAAAACGATGTATTGTGTGGTAAAGTGTGCGTAAATGAGCAATCCAACGTGAATCATATAACGTCCTTTTCACTCCGAATAACATATATTTTACATTTAAACATTATAAAACCATAAAATTAATTTTAAATCGTTACAATACATAATTGTGTATTCAGATTAATGTTAATAGTAAAAAATGTTGGAATTAATTTTTTGGAGGAACATTACACATAATTTATAGTATCTCTTATACAAGTGATATAAAAGAAAATTATAACTGCCCATCAGTGGTTCAAAGTAACTACAGAAAAGGAAATAGAAGTACGTAATAATCAGAGTGATGAAACATTTCGTTCTAAATGAAAACAAGATTAATAGTAGCTCATGAAACGATAAAGTACTGTCAGAGAAAATTATGTTTATCATTAAGAAACTGACATTTGACTTAGTATTTGTTGCAAGAAAAATACATCATATTTGTTAAAAACTTAAATAACATCGAACGGTACGGTTATTAGTTGAAGTAATACAAATGCTGAATAATCCTGCGAATTAGGTAATAACAATTCTTCTGAATACAAGGATACACAAATTTTGAAAATAGATACACGAGCAGTGGCAAGGTTTTAATTTATTTCGTTTTTCAACATACAACAATAAAAACAAAGAAATTGTAAACATAAAGTTGATATTCATGTCAAAAGATAATTTTGAACACGTTTTTCCATTTTGTATAAAAGCTAAAAATCTATAAACAAATTTACGTCGTTACATGCAGTAACGACAGGTGAAATGTACTCTAAAAGCGTATATTGCATGTTATTTGGTAGCAGTAGTATAATAGCATCATATTTTATTACTTATTTTGCAGGATCAAATCTTTTTATATACACAATAAGAAGGGATTTTGCCGGATTGGAAATATTGATAGTTCAGCACAACCTAATTAAATTTTATTCTTTAAAATTAACTGGGAAGCCTTATTGTTACATGCCAAATTAGGTAAATTAATTAATATTATTTGTAGAAATGGGTAATGGTAATAAATGTAATTTTAATAATCATAAACTGAAGAAGGCCGCCATTTTGTTTTTTGTGACGTCATTTGACCTTGGGAATTCCAAAGGCCGTTCACGTGTTTGACCCCGGGTTTGACCTTAAGACTGGCCACCCAGTGGGAAATTTGAAATCTTCTAATAAGGGGCCCTAATGCTAACTTGTAAGACAGTTACAAGAACATGTATTAGGCTCTGCGCCCTCTTGTCGTGGCCCCAATGGTTGGAAAATTGTTTTCTAGTAACAACTACTACTACTACTAACCTGTAAGGCAGGTATAAGAACTTGTGTTAGGGTCTGCGCCCTCTAGTCGTGGCTCCCTTTGTAGGGTCCTAATCCTAACCTGTAAGGCCCTTTCGGGTACTTGATAAATTACAATTCCACTATGTGGATTTAGTTATAATACCCGAACTAACTACAGGGAGGCTGGGGGTGGTTACGTGTTTAGACCCATATAATTTTTAAATAAACAGGTACGAGCAGGTTTTTATACATATATTAAAATAAAAAGAATATTCTAGTTAACATAAAATAAACAATTCTGGAAATATAACTAAAATCAAAATGAATATAAAATAAAATAATGTGTCCTGGTAAGAATGTTGATGTTAAACAAAAAAAAAATAAATAAATGGTATGTTCTTCCAAAGGGTTCCTTGTGGGCAGGCCATCAACCGTGACGATGGTTGCAGCCTCGGACCTCGAGAGGGCGAACGGTATCTATGGGTATCCTTTCAGTTCTTTCCTGTAATCAGCATTGATTGTAACGTTCGAAAATATAAACATAAAAATGTCGTTGCCGGTTTAAAGTGAAAAATGTTATAAATGTTCTTAATATTATCCGGTGATGATGTGTATATTTCACCAGATCTTTGGATGTTTAATTACACAGGTAAGTGGTATCTTGGAAATTATTATTTTAATTAATAAATTACATTTGAGATTGAGGTTAGCTTTTGAATACCACAGCTTTTTCTGTAATGGGGAATAATTACTTGAGCTTTGATCAATTACTAGACATAATTGTATACGGTGGTTTAGAGTAATTCACTCTAAATGGGAGATTGAATTGTAACAAAATTAGATTAATGTCACAATTGGCCGTGACCTTAACGTACTTGTAATTTTGGTTTTATATAAAACAAGGGTTCAAACAACTATATTTGTTTTAACTATAATTAAACTAAATATGTACATAGGGTTGAAGATAATTAATCGAATGCGAAATAATACATTCGTTTTACTTTCACTTAAATTGTATTTGTATGAGTATGAAATGTTGCACCAAATGTGACGTTTATATCACTGAAGGTCCAATGAAACGTGAATTAATTGTTATTATTGTAACAGGAACGTTTTAAATTGGATTTTATTATTCAGCAGTTTTAATTATGAAACAGGAAATAAACTTCAATTTAAATATTCTTATACTAGTATTTTACACAGCCTGTTATTTACACTTTCGTGATCCTAAACTCAAAGTTTTCGTTAGGTTTGGGTTGGTTTATTTTCGGTACTATCTGTACAAGGGGATTCTCGGGATATGCATATAAGGGGTTTGATTTTGAACTCTCCTTCGGCCAAGTTATCTCGAGCCGAACTTAATGAATTCTTAGTGATTCTAATTATTCAGAGTTAATATGGACACTCCAAATAAGTATAATTTAGTAGGTAATACAGCGGGTTTGGTTTGGGAATTCGCTGTCAGCCGTTTAGAAGCTTCAGCTTAACTAGTGAATTCTGCTTGGTTTTAGTGATTTAAAGTTAGTTCGGACACTTTAAATACGTAGAATTTTAAGTTTGGAATAATAATAAGACGTTCCAAAGGTGCTAGCTTTAATTTTGATCCTCTAGACGAGCTTCTAGCATCGTTAACATGAAAAGAGGTCGATAACAAGCCAGCCTACTCCGAAAAATTAGCTAATAGGCAACTTGGTATAGTTGCTAGTCCCTCTTTTGCGTTCAATTATTTATTTTGTTTATGTCACAGGAGGTTTTCAACTATTTTTATAATACAAGTCACTATTTGAAAATAATAAAATACGTTATAAACAACAAGGTAAATTGATCGAAATCGCTTTAAGAGCGGGCCAGGTTTCATATTCTCGAACAAAGAAATTTTTTGAAGTACAGGAATAATAATAAATCACTATAAAAGCGGTTGCAGGGAAATTCTGCTGGAAATTGTACAAAGAAGTATTTTGCAGAACAGACTGACGATTTACATTAAAACCTTCGCTTTTATACTTCGCGAGGAAGTAGGGTTTTGGCACAACCAGGTGTGATGATTTGGATATATTAAAGGGTGAACGTGCGCACGCAAAAGTGCAGCTTGTTATGATATATGGAATAAAATAAATCGAATAAATTCTTATTTACAACATTATGTCAATAACTTTTAAAATAATAATTTAATTCTTACTCCTTTTTCTGAGTCATTACAAGGCAAGCGTAGGAACTTTGTTAGGGTCTATGCCCTCCTGTCGTGGTCCCTTTGGCGCGAAATTTGAATTTGTCTGTTTGTGGTACTATCTAGTGGTGTAAGAACTAATGAATGTTTTCTGTAATAAAGGTGGCTCCACTTAGTAGTAATTGTGCATTTTAAAAAGCAGGTTTGACTGTTATGACGGGAAATTGAAAATAGTATGGCTCTCGCATACTACCGCCGTTAGGGTTCCTAAACTTGTCACAAAGTCTTGGCCTCACCGCAGTGGCTCCGCTTGTTTTATGTGCATGGTACCATCTACTGATTAATTTATTATTAAAACGTAGATGTAGATTTTCTGTAATTATTACGGTGCGGAAACTTAAAGTTAAAAATAGCATTCAAATACTAGGGCCTCCATACCAACTCATAAGACAGAATTAGGTCTCAAAAGCTGTCCTCGAGTTATACTTACATTGCACGGACCACCTTTCCCCCAGCTGATATAATGGAGACAAAAAAGATAAAAAGGTTTTAATGATTTATTATTATATGCAGATCAATAACTACAAAGTTTAAATCCACAAATGCGTGTCTGCATAATGTTATTAGTTTATTAATTAAAAAAAAATAGCATAACACTCATACCTTTATCTAATTAACTAAAGAAATGAACCGAGATCGAGTCTATAGAATAACAGCTGACGTTATTGTAGAGTTGGTTTATGACGACGTCCTATAAGAATAATAATTCATTAAAACCTTTAATAGTATTTTTGTGTCAAGTAATATATAAGTAAATATATATGTATGCATATCTTTAAGTCTAAACTGAAGGGAATTTCTACGCCAATCAGGTGTTCGAAATACTAGGTAGAACAATAGATAAACAATTTTACGAGCGTAGACTCGAAAGGGTTGCATGATAATCAAAGTAATAAAGTGTGTTACTAGATGTAATACAAAGGTTTCATTATGTAATAGCTTCTTCACCAACGCTTTTAAAACTTCAACGTTAGAAAAAGTGCAATTATTTCTTTCCCCACAACAAATAATAAAGAAAAATATTTGGTCACATCAAAGACCAGAAGAATATATTTTCACAGTCTTATGCTGACATTCAAAATTAACACAGACTACTCAAATTTTGTTCACACATGATAACTAGTATTTCAATCCAACTGACGTAAATGGCATTGTATCTCATTTCCCACAGCAGCAAGCATACACTTTCTGAGGTCAGGAGCAACCTGCTTTTGACATCTGCTGCAAAACATTCATAATAGTTATTTACGTATTAAGGGCATAATTAGGAGATTATAGCACGAGGGAATGTTTAAAGCTTTTGATTTCCCGAGAGCCATAATCTACTGTTATGGCCGTGATACATGCAAAGTTATTTAATACTTTATTAGTTCCTAGAACTTTCAAACAAAATATTTAGTAGTTCTGTCGATGCAAATTTTAGTGTTGTGTAGATAGTTTGCTGTATTGATAGTTTTTTTGTATGTGTGGGCCAAGATCTAGACAGAAACAGAAATGTCAGGCATCTCTATGCGTATTAACTGCTAATGGTCATTAGCAGTACTCGTCACTAGAATTTTGACCTACTAAAGGAATTCCACCTTTAATAAGGACCATTAACGTTTCGATCATCGTATTTCCACTGGACCTACAGTTTTACTTCCTATTGTAGAAGAAGGTTTTTCTCCGTTTTAGAAAAACGGCTACCTCGACTAGGTTTTGTCCCGAGCCGCTCGGGTCAAAGTCAAGCACTCTAACCATTCCACATCCGAGGCAGCTATGTGTTACACGTCCAAACCGCACTAGGCGTCGTGTATGCTTACTACTGTAAGCGGGTTGCCAAGCCAGCTAACAGGAAGATGGGCGTGGTCGAAATAAGAAGTAAAATGAATGATTAATACGCTCAAACACCTTACACCTATATTCAAACAGCTCAGTCCGGGAAAATATGTCTCCAGGCGCCACCACAATCGAAACTTTGCTAAAATAATTGTCTTAAGCTGGGTGTTAATTAACCCTACTTGATCGTGGAAAGTAGGATTGTGCTTACTCAGTAAACTCTTACACGAGGGTCCTACAACAAACACTCGTCCCAAACAATCCAACTCAAACTCAAATATATTTAGTACTACCCAGGTTATTAGAAACTTTTTGAATACACCTCGTAAACCAAAATTTCCAAAACAAAATTTATCACTCAAATTTAACTGCATTCACGTAACCAACAGTTATCAAAATACAGTCTAAACTTCCTGATTAGCATCCAGAATACCAAAGTTATCCGTTAACTGAATATTTCGTATCCCTATACATAAGTTAAATATATTATGATAAAATAGTTCTTCATTCAATGGTCGATAACTAAATTCTAACCAAAAGAAACCAATGTCTGGCTTAATAATTGTTCCTATATAATAGTGATAAATCTGCAAACATGACAAACGAGATAATCTTTGAAGGTTTAATGTTTCTAACATGAACAGATCTTTTCAATTTATTTTTGATACCTCTGAATCGATGGGACATTCGTAAATATGTAAGTTCTCAAAACTCCATCTCTTAGTTATACTTAATGAAATTTTTAAATCAACAGCTGATCCGCCATTAGTGTATTGCGTTAAACGAAACTAACATGAAGATCTTTTTTCCTCTTTTTAAAATTAATCTGGCAAATATAACCTTTCCGATTGTTCATTAATCTTAAAACCAAAATATGCAAAGTCTACATTTAAATTGTCGAAAACTAGGTCACCAATTAAGTAAACGTCACAAATGTGTCTCATAATTGGCTAAATAAACAACAGACTAAAAGTTAACCATAAATATATATTGTCCTGCACAAAATAATAATAAAAAAAAACAAATGTTTACATACACTACAACAGCGTGGTTGAGAAACCAAACCATCACATCACTGTCAATACAAATTTGCGTTTCTGCAAAAATTCTTACTACTAAAACAGCCAATACAACATAACTCGAGACCGATTACCTTTTTCCTTCAACACTAATTTAATAAAAAAAAAAACAAAATTACACAACAACCCGCAAATAAAGTTAACCAAAAAGGTAATCGTGCTCAACTGAGTTTTCAAAGTTCTTAAATGTAATTCTTACTTAAAGACTGTTCATTCATCCTTCGCTTTTCTTTCTTCTCTCTCCCCGTAAACCAATTATTTGTAGTCCATATGTATCCTTAGATTGCCTGAAGGCACATAACAAGTACTCCACAATTCCACAAACACTTATTCCTTTCGGTACTCGCGAATAGTCCAACTATACGAGGTTATTACTCCAATAACCCGTAATAATTTGTACACGTTTGGTTGCCTCTTTAAAGTTTCTTGCAACCTTTAGGACAATTTAGCCTTTCATTACACAAATAAACTTTTAATGTCATATAAAATTACTTTAACATTGGCTCAATTTACTATGAATATTTCGTTCACTTAAAGGTGGTCCCATAAATAATTTGAACTAAGGATCATTACAAGCACACGCGCCGCACTCAACACTATAACGTAACAACTGTTATCTTATTATAAAACTGCTTACGCACTTTTTTTCTTGAAGAACAAAAAAAACATAAACTGATTTTATCTTCAATCTCAATTTTATTAATTGTTTTATTTATGAATGTCTTATACGATTCATCCCCTTTTGGGTTACGCAGTTGTTTAAACAATGACTGCCTTCAATATTATTCACAAATATAACTCCAACTCAACCCATTCTGAGGTCACACTTCACCTCGCGCGCGTCTTCCACCGAGCTCTCACCGACATCCACCAAAAGCAAAAGCCAAAAAGCCCCCGTCAATCTCTGACTTTCCTATTTATACCTCAAGCCATCCATCTTTAAACATGTCTTACTTCCTCGCTATATTCACCAATGGTATTCACTCAAACTTTCTTAGTGCCGACTGATGCTACCCTCTGCACAAACACGCTTGTAATTACTATATAACGCCATGTTTGTTCTTACTTGCAAATTTTACAATTACTTTATGGAGAAGCCATTTCTCGTCATCACATTCATTCAGTGGCCACTCTGGACCATTACACAACTTTCAACGTTTATCTCTCACATGCGCTCATCCTCCTTCCGCAACATTTGCAAAAATAAATACAGTCTAAGGTCTCAAATCCCATATACGTACATGTATTCTCAAAACTGAGTGCACAACATTACGAGAACTTTCTATAATCAACAATTAAACATACCAAATCTTTCTCTACCTATTTCCTAAAACATTCTATACCAACACCAATGTCTCTATAACATTCAAATACACGTATCTGCATACTGAATGATATTTCTCCTAAATTGCCAGTGGCGTATCATCCACCCACATACATTATGCATATACACAAAAAAAAATTTTTTTTTTCGTTCAAACTGAATACCCCCGTACCCAAAACACGTAATACACGTCATTATAACATCTTACATACAGGGTGCGTCAACACAACCTTCCATAAGTATTGGTTAGGGATACTGTATAAGTACTTTAATTTCTATAAGTAGTAATGTGTAATTTTCCTTGACGTTAATAAATGTTCGATACACGGAGCTTGTTTGAATAATTATTGCAGTCGTTGCTTAGTAATTTTTGATTACTCTGTACACATAAAGGCCATTTTATGTCCGCATTTGAGTGCTTATAATTCTAAAATAGAATAATAAAAATTAAGTATCTTATTTTTTTTTCACCTTCATATCCTCTTCCATATACTATAGCAGTTGTCCAACTGCCCATTCACTATCACTTACAGTGAAATCTGCAGTTAGTTAGTGACCAAAACGGCGCGGGTTTTATTTGTAAAATATTGATTATAAACGTAATCTCATTTATTACGTTCAGGTTTTTTGAACGACCTGGTTTAGAGTAGGTGTTACAGATTAAATTAATTTATACAGCGGTTAATAATAATAGAATTTTTTAGGTTATGTGGTATTTTAAATATTTTAGCAAGGAATCTTTAACGTAGAGCGAAGTGAGCGTTAACATGTCGAGATACCGATTTTATTACGGGAATCGGACCAAACACGCAACGAGTTCGTTGCTTACATATTATGCACTATAACTATAGAAAACTATAGAATTTGGTCTATTTTTATAACATAATTAACTAAATTAATTACAACACGACTGCTTTTTTATTTATTTACTTGTATTTCTCAATCTTTGAGATGTATAATTGGGGTAAGTAAATCGTTCACGGATTCCGTAGTCCTAAGTGTTCCGAATATAGTGTATTTCTGACAATTATGTAGGTATAGAAAAAAACGTGTAATTAATATCAAAATATCAATAAAGCCCATACAATATTCTCAAAGGAGATCTGAAATTTATACATGTGCAATAACAATTCCTTTAAAGGTTATCAGCGTTATATGATTTGAAAATTCACAAATAGTGTGCTTTATAAACTAAACAGAACCCTCTAAGGGTAATGAGGATAAAGTTTAAAGTGGAGTTCTTCAGAAAGCTACTCTTCTTCTATTGTTTTTTCTTAATTCTCGGCAAGTGCCCAATTCGAGAATGCGCATACATACCAACGTAATGTAATAATTAAAGACGTATTATTGTTAGTTTAAATTAAAATTACGTATATGCAGATTAATTTAAATCGTTTGCCTTAATTTTTTGTATACCTGACTCAAATTAAATGAAAACAAATAAAAAAAGCATTTTCATGTTACTGTTATGACTGTATTTGTATGCGAGCTTTTCTTTATTGAATAAAACAAACGAAACGAATTGTAGAAATCCATAACAGCGAATCCTCGTATCTGAATTTTATTACCATGCTTTATTTATTTGTACAGTGTAGTTTCCAACTTGAGGTAGGTACTACATTTTACTAACTAAAGTTTTACCTCCGTCCCGAAAGGTCACCTTTTTAAATAAAATTTACATATGAGGATTTCATTTCAGAGCATAATTTGATATAGTAACTATTTTCAGGATTTACACACTTTCTGCTAAATGAAGTTGACTATGGTTGAAAGTGCTCCTTCACTTTCGCAGTTTGAATGTTAACAACGCCTGTTTTAACACCATTTTTAAGGGATTTAACATTTAATGGCGTGAACAGGACAAAATACAAAAATAAAGCTTCGAATATGCTAGTGTGTATTATATAAATGGAATACATCTGTTTGTGTACTTGGCAACCCTGTTGATAAAATCCACATTGTGATTAGTATAAGTAAATGTTCCTCCATATAATAAACATTAACAAATGTTACTTTAAGAAAGACATATTCAGTTCTATTATACAAAATTCATAGTAAATCAAATCAGATTAAACAGAATACTTTGTATATTGTGTGATGGTTAAATAAAACTAAGATAGTGCACCTTTATTATACATATTAACTTAATCTATTGACCACTGTATCTCTTATTGTATGCCGTACCTTTAATTACTACTAAGATGTTGCAAATTGTCTAATATCCAGTAATTTTTTTAAGAAATTGAAGCCAAAGGTGAGGATGCCTAAAAATTATTTGGATTGAAACGTACCGTACAAACACATTTAAATAAAAATGTGGTGTGGAACAACACACGACCTTCCAACCTACAAAGTGGAAATCGAAAGACATCATATGATCTTAATAGCAACAATTCTTTACAATGATTATACAAGTACCTTTTTTATACATTCATAACGAAAATAGTCGAGACTGCAAAAGCAATAACCTATCTTACATAGACGATTAAAATTTTATGTCAGATAGAAGGTAATACACATCTAGATGCTATGGGAAAAAATTCCAACTGAAATACATTGTATAGAAAAGTTATCTGAAATTTAATAATCCTCAGAAAATATAACTTCGCATTTTCCTACAAACTAAAACGTTATTCACATGTAAAATTATAATAAACACCTAAGAAATGTTTCCCGCTTAATTACGTCTCGTATCAAACACATACACACACGCACGCACACGCCAGCCATCCCGATCTCCCGTCCGCCCAGACACACACACTCACACAAACACACACACGCACAACACACATACACACACGCACAACTCACATACACACACACGCACACATCACACCACGCACACAGCAGCACACGCACACACCGCACACACACACACACACAACCACACACACAACATACACAGACACAGGACACAGACACAGACAAGGCACAGACAGACACAGACACAGACCACAGACACAGACACAGACACAGACACAGAACAGACACAGACACAGACACAGACACAGACACAGACACAGACAACAACACAGACACAGACACAGACACAGACAACAGACAACAGACAGACACAGAACACAGACACAGACACAGCACGACACAGACACAGACCAGGCACAGAACAGAACCAGACACAGACACAGACACAGACACAGACACAGACACAGACACCAGACACAGACACAGAACAGACACAGAACGACAGACACAGACACGAGACAGACACAGACACAAACACAGACACAGACACAGACACAGACACAGACACAGACACAGACACAGACACAGACACAGCGACACAGACACAGACAGACACAGACAGACACAGAACAGACACAGACAGAACAGACACAGACACAGAACAACAGACACAGAACAGACATAGAACAGACACAGACACAGAACAGCAGAACGAACAGGCAAGACACAGACACAGACACAGACACAGACACAGACACAGACACAAGAAACACAGACAGACACAGACACAGACACAGACACAGAACAGACACAGACACAGACACAGACACAGACACAGACAACAGACAACACAGACACAGACACAGAACAACAGACACAGACACAGACACAGAACAACAGACACAGACACAGACACAGACACAGACACAGACACAGACACAGACACAGACACAGACACAGACACAGAACATGACACAGACACAGACACAGACACAGACACAGACACAGACACAGACACAGACAAGACCAGACACAGGCACAGACACAGAACAACAGACACAGACACAGACACAGACACAGACACAGACACAGACACAGACACAGACACAGACACAACACAGACACAGAACAACACAACAAGAACAGCACAGAAAGACACAGGCACAGACACAGACCAGACACGACACGAACAACAGACACAGGCATAGACACAGACAAGACAAGACACAGACACGACACAGACACAGACACAGACACAGACAAGCAAGACACAGCACAGACACAGACACAGACACAGACAAGACACAGCCGCACAGACCACAGAAAGAAGACAGAACAGCACAGACACAGACACAGACACAGACACAGACACAGACACAGACACAGACCAAACACAGCACAGACACAACCACAGACAGACAAGACACAGACACAGACACAGACCAGACCAGCACAGACACGAAGAACAGACACAGACACAGCACAGCAGACACAGACACAAAAAAACACAGACACAGACAAGACACAGACACAGACGCAGACAACGCAAGACACAGACAACACGACACAGACACAGACACAGACACAGACACAGACACAAAGACACAAACACAGACACAGACAAACCCAAGACACAGAACAGACACAGACACAGACACAGGACAAGACAAGACACAGACAAACACAGACACAGACACGACAAGACACAGGAAGACACAGGAGAACCCAAAAAAAAGGAAACAAGGAACAAACAACAAAAAAAACCCAAAAACAAACAACCAACCCCAAACCCCAAAAAAAACCAAAAACAAAACAAACCCAAACAACAAAAACCAAAAAAAGCCCCCAACCACCCACCCAAAAAAAACAAACCAACAAAAAAAAAAACCCCAAAAACAACACAAGCCCCCAAAAACAAAAACACACCCAGCCCCAAAAAATAAAACCCGAAAAACACCCAAAAACCAAGCCCAAAAAAAAGGGCCGGGAAAAAAGGAAAAAAAGACAAAAAAAAAAAAGGGAAAAACGAAAAAGAAAAGAAAAACAAAAACCCCAAAAAAAAAAAAGAACCCAAACCAAAACCGGGGAAAAGAAAAAAAAAAAAAAACTTTTAAAACAGGGAAAAAAAAAACCCCGAAAAAAAGAAAAAAAAACCAAGAAAAGGGGGAAAAAAAAAAAACCCAAAAAAAAAAACACCCAAAAAAAGGGAGGGAAAGGAAAAAGGACAAAAACCCGGGAAAAAAAAAGGAAAAAGGCCAGGAAAAAAGCCCCAAAAAAAAAGGTTTTGCAAAAAAAAAAGGGGAAAATTTTAAAACCCCAAAAAAAAGGGAAAAAAAAAGGAAAAATAAAGGAAAAAAAAAAAAAAACAAAAAAGGGGGAAAAAGGGAAGCCCGGGGACAAGTTTTTTTAAAGGGGAAATTTCCTTTAAAAAAAAAAAAACCGGAAAAAAACCCCAAAAGAAAGGGCCGACACAGGGCAAAGGCCAAAAAAGGGAAAAAAGGGAACCGCCAAAAGAACCGGGCAAACCGGGAAAAGACCCCAACCCCGGGAAAAACAAAAAGGGCCAAAACAGCCAAAAAAAAAGCAAGCCGAAAGAAAGAAAGAAAGGAAAGGAAAGAAAAAGGAACAACAAAGGAAAACACAGGCCCGGCCCGAAAGAAAGCCGGGCAAACCCCCAAAAACAAAAACCCCAAAACACCCGAAAAACCAGCCAAAACGGAAAAAGGAAAAAAAACAAACAAAAAACCCACAAAAACCCAGACACAGACACAACACAGACACAGACACAACACAGACACAAACAGACACAGAACAGACACAGCACAGCAAAGACACAGACACAGACACAGACACAGACAAGACAAACCAGACACAGAAAGACACGCAAGAACCAGACCAGACCAGACACAGACAAAAAGACACAGACACAGACACAGACACAGCACAGACAAGACAAGACAGACACGACAAAAGACCAGCACAGACACAACACAGACAAACCCAGACACAGACACAGACACAGACACAGACACAAAGACACAGACAAGACACAGACACAGACACAGACACAGACACAGACACAGACCAACCAGACCAGAACAGACCGCAGACACAGACACAGACAAAGACAGACACAGACACAGACACAGACACAGACACAGACACAGAACAGACCAGACACAGCACAGACACAGACACAGGAAAGACACAGACACAGAAAGAAGACAAGCACAGACACAGACACAACACAAACACAGAACAGACACAACCACAGACAAGAACAGACACAGACAAGACAAGACAAAAAGACACAGACACAGAACAGACAAGAAGACACAGACACAAAAGACACAGACACAGACAAGACACAGACACAGACACAGACACAGACAAGGCACAGGCAAGACACAGACACAGACACAGACACAGAACAGACACAGACACACAGACAAACACAGACACAGACACAGCCACAGACACAGACAAGACCAGACACAGACACAGACACAGACACAGACCAGACGCACAACCACACAGACCAGACACAGACAGACACAAAGACACAGACACAGACACAGACACAGACACAGACACAGACAAGACACAGACACAAACAACCGACACAGACACAGACACGACACGACACAGACAGACCAGACACAGACACAGACACAGACACAGACACAGACCAGACACAGACACAGACACAGACACAGACAAAGACAAGACACAGACAAGACACAGACACAGACACAGACACAGCACAGCAAGACACGAACAGACACGACCAGACACAGACGCAAGACACAAAACAGACACAGACACAGACACAAAAACAACACAGACAAGACCAGAGACACAGACAAGACAAGACACAGACAAGACACAGACACAGACACAAGACACAGACAAGACAACCAGACACAACAACACAGACAGACACAGACACAGAACAGACACAGACACAGACACAGCACAGACACAGACACAGACAGACAGACACAGACACAGACACAGACACAGACACAGACACAGACACAGACACGAACACAGACAAAACAGACACAGACACAGACACAGACACAGACCAGGCAAGACACAGACACAGAAGACAGACACAAAGACACAGACACAGACACAACACAGACACAGAACAGCACAGACACAGAACAGAACCAGACAAGACACAGACACAGACACAGGCACAGACACAGACACAGACACAGAAACAGACACAGACAAGACACAGACACAGACACGACACAGACCAACAGACACAGACAAGACACAGACACAGACACAGACAGACAAAAGACACAGACACAGACACAGACACAGACACAGACCACAGACAGACACAGACACAAAACAGACACAGCACAGACACAGACACAGCACAGACACCGACAAGACACAGACACAGCACAGACACAGACACAGACCAGACACAGGCACAGACACAGACAAGACAGACCAGACCAGACACAGAACAAACACAGACACAGACACAGACAAGACAAGACACAGACACAGACACAGGACAGACAAGACACAGACACGACACAGACACAGACACAGACACAGACCAGCACAAAACACAGACAAGACAAACAGACCAGACACACAGACACAGACACAGAAGACACAGACCAGACCAAACCCAGACACAGACACAGACACAGACACAGACAAACACAGACAAGGAACGCAAGCACAGACACAGACACAACACAGACACAAAAGACACAGACACAGACACAGACCACAAGACAGACACAGACACAGACACAGACACAGACACAGACACAGACACAGACACACAGACACAGACACAGACACAGAACAGACACAGGCAGACACAGAACAACACAGACACAGACAGACCGAAAAGACACAGACACAGACAAGACACAGACACAGACACAGACACAAACACAGACACAGACACAGACACAGACACAGAACGACACAGAAACAGACACAGACACAGACACAGGCAAGACACAGACACAGCAAGACACAGACACAGACACAGACACAGACACAGACACAGAACAGACACAGGCACAGACACAGCACAGACAGACCGACACAGACACAGACACAGACAGACACGACAAGACACAGGCACAACAAGCCAGACAGACCAGACACAGACCAAGACACAGACACAGACACAGACACAGACACAGACCAGACCAGACAAACACAGACACAGACACAGACACAACACAGAAAGACAAGACACAGACACAGACACAGACACAGCACAGACACAGACACAGAACGACCAGACAAGACACAGGCACAGACACAGACACAGACAAGACACAGACAACACAGCCAGACAGACACAGACACAGACACAGACACAAACACAGACACAGACAAACACAACACAGACACAGACACAAAGACACAGACACAGACACAGACAAGACACAGACACAGACAAGACACAGACACAGACACAAACACAGACAGACACAGACACAGACACAGCACAGACACAGACACAGACACAGACAAACCAGACACAGACACAGACACAGACACAGACACAGACACAGACAAGACAACAGACACAGACACAACAGACACAGACACAGACACAGACACAGACCGCACAACACAGACACAGACACAGACACAACACAGACACAGACACAGACAAACACAGACACAGACACAGACACACCAAAGACACAGACACGACACAGACACAACACAGACACAGCACAGACACAGACAAGACAAGACAAGACCAGACAAAACCGAACAAGACAAGACAAGACACAGACACAGACACAGACACAGACACAGACACAGACACAGAAACAGACACAGACACAGACACAGACACAGACAGAACCAACAAGACACAGACACAGACACAGAACCAGACACAGACAACAGACACAGACAAGACAAGACAAGACACGCACAGACACAACACAGACACAGACACGACACAGACACAGAACAGAACCAGACACAGACACAGGCACAGCAAGACACAGACCAGAAGACAGACACAGACACAGACACAGACACAGACAACAAGAACAGACACAGACACAGACACAGACACAGACACAGACACAGACACAAACAGCCCAGACCCAGACACAGCACAGCACAGACACAGACACAGACAAGACACAGACAAAAAGACACAGACACAACACAGACACAGACAAGACACAGACACAAACAGACACAGACAAGACACAGACACAGACACAGACACAGACACAGACACAGACAAGGACAAAGGGACAGACCAGACAAGACACAGACACAGACGACAAGACACAGACACAGACAAGACACAGACACAGACACAGACACAGACAAACACAACACAGACACAGACACAGACACAGACACAGACACAGCACAGACAAGACACAGACAAGACACAGACACAACACAGACACAGACAAGACACAAAGACACAGACAAACCGAACACAGACACAGACACAGACACAGCAAGACACAGACACAGACACAGACACAGACCAGACACAGACACAGACACAGACACAGACACAGACACAGCACAAAAACCCGACACAGACAGACACAGACACAGACCAGACGCCGACACAGACAAGACACAGACACAGACACAGACACAGACACAGACACAGACACAGACAAAACCCGGGACACAGACAGAACAGCACAGAACAGACACAGACACAGACAAGACACAGGCACAACACAGACAGACACAGACACAGACACAAACAACACAGACACAGACACGCACAGACAAGACACAGACACAGGACAGACACGACACAGACACAGACACAACACAGACACAGCAAGACACAGACACAGACACAGACAAGACACAGACACAGACACAGCACAGACACAGACAGACACAGACACAGACACAGACACAGAACAGACACAGACACAGACCAGACAAAGACACAGACACAGACACAAAGACACAGACACAAAGACACAGACACAGACACAGACAAACACAGCACAGACAGACAAGACACAACAGACACAGACACAGACAAGCCAGACAAGACACAGACACAGACACAGACAAAGACACAGACACAGCACAGACACAGACACACAGACAAAAAGACACAGACACAGACACAGACAAGGCACAGACAAACAAGACACAGACACAGACACAACACAGACACAGACAAATAAACAGACAAGACCAGACACAGACACAACAAGACAACACAGGCACAGACACAGACACAACACAGACACAGACAAACAAGACACAAAACACAGACACAGACACAAAGACCAGACACAGCACAGACACAGACCAAACCAGACAGACACAGACAAACAAGACACAGACACAGACCAAAGACAGACACAGACACAGACAGACACAGACAAAAGACACAGACAAGACACAGGCACAGACACAGACACAGACAACAAGGAACGACACAGCCACAGACAAGACACAACAAGACACAGACACAGACACAAGACCAGACACAGACACAGACACAGACACAGACACAAACAGACACAGACACAGACAGACACAGACACAGAACACAGACACAGACACAGACAAACAGACACAGACAAGCACAGACACAGACAAGACAAGACACAGACAAGACACAGACACAGACACAGCACAGACACAGACACAGACCACACAGACAAGACACAGACACAGACGAACAGACACAGACACAGACACAGACAACAAGACACAGACCAAACAAGACACAGACACAGACACAGACAAAGACCACACAGACACAGACACAGGCACAGACAAGACACAGACACAGACACAGACACAGACACAACACAGACAAGACAACACAGACACAGAAAGCACAGACAGACCCAGACACAACACAGACCAGACACAGACAGACAAGACAAAACAACAGAACACAGACACAACACGACACAGACACAGACACAGACACAGAACAGACACAGACACAGACACAGACCAGAAAGACACAGACACAGCACAGACAAGACACAGACACAGACAAAGACACAGACACAGCAAGACACAGACACAGACACAGCACAGACAAGACACAACACAGGCCACAGACACAGCACAGACAGACAAGACACACAGACACAGACCAGACACAGACACAGACACAGACAACAAGACACAGACACAGACAAGACACAGACACAGACACAGACAAGACACAGACACAGACACAGCACAGACAAGACAGACAGACACAGACCGAAACACAGACACAGACAAGACACAGACACAGACAAAGACACAGACAAGACACAGACAAGACAAGACACAGACAAGACAAGACCAGACACAGACACAGACACAGACACAGACACAGCACGACACAGACACAGACACAGGCACAGACAAAGACACAGACACAGACACAGACACAAACACAGACACAGACAAACACAGACACAGACAAAACAGACACAGACACAGACAGCAAGACACAGACACAGACAAGACACAGACACAGACACAGACAAAAACACAGACACAGACACAGACACAGACACAGAACAGACACAGACACAGACAACACAGCAAGACACAGACACAGAAAAGACACAGACAGAAGACACAGACACAGACACAAAAACACGACACAGACAGAAAGACACAGACACAGACACAGGCACAGACAAAGACAGACACCAGACACAGACACAGACACAGACACAGACACAGACCAGAACAGACAAACACAGACAAGACACAGACACAGACACAGACACAGACACAGACACAGACACAGACACAGACAAACCCAAAGACAGACACAGACACAGACACAGACACAGACACAGACACAGACACAGACACAGACACAGACAAGACAAGACACAGACAACAAGACAAACAAAGACACAGACAAAAGACACAGACACAGACACAGACACAGACACAGACACAGACACAGACACAGGCACAGACAACAAGACAAGACACAGACACAAACCAGACACAGACACAGACACAGACACAGACACAGACACAGACAAGACACAGACAGGAAGAACAGACACAGACACAGACAAGACACAGACACAGACAACAGACACGACACAGACAAACAAGCCACAGACACAGACACAGACCAGCAAGACACAGACACAGAACAGACCAGACCCAAAACACAGAACAGACACAAAAGACACAGACAAGAACAGACACAGACACAGACACACACAGACACAGACAGACACAGACACAGAAAGACACAGACACAGACACAGACACAGACACAGACAACACAGACACAGCACAGACACAGACACAGACACAGACACAGACACAACACAGACACAGACAAGACAGACAAGACACAGACAAGACACAGACACAGACACAGACAGACACAGACACAGACACAGACACAGACAGACACAGACACAGACACAGACACAGACACAGACAGACACAGCACAGACACAGACACAGACACAGACAAGCAAGACACAGACAGCAAGACAGACACAGACACAGACACAGACAAGAACGACACAGACCAAACAGACACAGAACAGAACCAGACACAGACACAGACACAGACACAGACAAGACACAGACACAGACACAGACACAGACACAGACACAGACAGACATGAACACAGACACAGACACAACACAGACACAGACACAGCACAGACAAGACAGACAGACAAGACACAACACAGACAGACACAGACACAGACACAGACAACACAGACGAACGACACAGACACAGACACAGACACAGACACAGACACAGACACAGAACAGACACAGACACAGACACAGACACAGACACAGACACAGACACAGACACAGACACAGACACAGCACAGACACAAAGACACAGACACAGACACAGACACAAGACACAGACACAGACACAGACACAGACAGACACAGACACGACACAGCACGACACAGACACAGACACAGACACAACACAGACACAGCACAGACACAGACACAGACACAGACACAGACACAGACAAGACAAGACACAGACACAGACACAAAGACACAGACAAGACACAACACACACAGACACAGACACAGACACAGACCGACACAGAAGACAAGACACAGACACAAACGACACAGACACAGACAAGACAGACAGACAAGACACAACACAGACACAGACACAGACACAGACACAGCACAGACACAGCACAGACACAGACACAGACAAGACACAGACAAGACACAGACACAGACAAGACAACCACAGACACAGACACAGACACAGACACAGACAGACACAGACAAGACAAGACACAGACAGACACAGACACAGACACAGACACAGACACAGACACAGACACAGACACAGACAAGACACAGACAGACACGACACGACCACGACACGACACGACACGACACAGACACAGACAAGACACAGACAGACACAGACAAGACACAGCACAGACACAGACACACAGCACAGACACGACACAGACAGAAAACAAGACACAGACACAGACACAGACAAGACACAGACAGACACAGACACAGACACAGACACAGACACAGCACAGACACAGACAGACACAGACACAGACACAGACACAAACAGACACAGACACAGCACGACACAGACAAGACACAGACACAGACACAGACACAGACACAGACACAGACACAGACACAGCAAGACACAGACACAGACACAGACACAGACAGACACAGACAGAACCAGACACAGACACAGACACAGACACAGACACAGACACAGACACAGACAAGGCACAGACACAAAGACACAACCACAGACACGACACAGACAAGACACGGACAGACACAGCACAGACACAGACAAGACACAGACACAGACAAGACACAGACACAGACACAGACACAGACAGACACAGACACAGACCAGACACAGACAAACAAGACAAGACACAGACACAGACAAACAGACACAGACACAGACACAGACACAGACACAGACACAGACACAGACACAGACACAGACACAGACACAGACACAAAGACACGACACAAAGACACAGACACGACACAGACACAGACACAGACACAGCAGACACAGACACAGACACAGACACAGCAAGACAAAGACAGCAGACCAGACACAGAACACAGACACAGACACAGACACAGACAAACAGACAACACAGACACAGACACAGACACAGACAAGACACAGAAAGACACAGCACAGACACAGACACAACAAGACACAGACAGACACAGACACAGACACAGACACAGACACAGACACACAAACACAACACAGACACAGACACAGACACAAGACACAGACACAGACACAACACAGAAAAGACACAGACACAGACACAGACACAGACACAAAGACAAGACACAGACACAGACACAGACAAGACACAGACAGACACAGACACAGACACAGCACAGACACAGACACAGACACAGACACAGACAAGACACAGACACAGACACAGACAAGACAGACAAGACACAGACACAAAGACACAGACACAGACACAACACAGACACAGACACAGACAAGACACAGACACAAGACACAGACAGCACAGACACAGACACAGCACAGACACAGCACAGAACAGACCAGACACAGCCAAACAAGACACAGACACAGACAAGCACAACAAACACAGACACAGACACAGACACAGACACAGAACAGACACAGACACAGACACAAGACACAGACACAGACACAGACACAAGACACAGACACAGACAAGACACAACAAGACACGGCAAGACACGACCAGACCGGACCGACACGACACGACACGACACAGACAAGACACAGACACAGACACAGACACAGACACAGACACAACACAGACAGACACAGACACAACAGACACAGACACAGACACAGACACAGACACAGACACAGACACAGACACAGACACCAGACAGACAAGACACGACACAGACACAGACACAGACAAGACAAGACAGACACAGACACAGACACAAAGACAGACACAGACAAGACACAACAAGACACAGCACAGACACAGACACAGACACAGACACAGACACAGACACAGACAAGACAAGACACAGACACAGACACAGACAACAGACACGACACGACAGGCAAAGGACACAAAGACACGACAGACACAGACACAGACACAGAAAAACAGACACAGACACAGACCCAAACAAGACACAGACACGACAGACACAGACACAACAAGACACAGACACAACAAGACACAGACACAGAACAGACACAGACCAGACAGGACAAGACAGGACAGACACAGACAACAAGACACAACAAGACACAGACACAGCACAGACACAGACAACAGACACAGACACAGACAAAACACAGACACAGACACAGACACAGACACAGACACGACACAGACACAGACACACACAAGACACAGACACAGACAAAACACAGACACAGACACAGACAAGACACAGACACGAACAGACACAGACACAGACACAGACACAGAAACAGACACAGACACAGACACAGACAGACAAGACACAGACACAGACAAGACAAGACACAGACACAGACACAGACACAGACACAGACAAGACACAGACACAGACACAGACACAAAAAGACAAGACACAGACAAGACACAGACAACAGACACAGACACAGACACAGACACAGACAAGACAAGACAAGACACAGACCAGACAGGCACAGACACAGACACAGACAGACACAGACACAGACACAGACACAGACACAGACACAACACAGACACAGACAAGAACAGACACAGAACAGACACAGACAACACAGACACAGACACAGACACAGACACAGACACAGACACAGACACAGACACAGACAAGACACAGACACAGACAAGACACAGACACAGACACAGACACAGGAAACCCAGACACAGACAGACACAGACACAGACACAAAACAGACACAGACACAGACAACAGACACAGACACAGACACAGACACAGACACAGAACAGACACAGACACAGAAAAAGACAAGACACAGACACAGACACAGACACAGACACAGACACAGACACAGACACAGACACAGACACAGACACAGACACAGACACAGACACAGACAAAGAACCCAACAGACACAGACACAGACACAGACACAACACAGACAACAAGACAAGACACAGACAAGACACAGACACAGACACAGACACAGACAAGACACAGACACAACAAACCCGAACAGACACAGACACAGCACAGACACAGAACAGACACAGACACAGACAACACGACACAGACAAGACACAGACACAGACACAACACGACACAGACACGACAGCAAACACAGACACACAGACACAGACAAGACACGACACAGACACAGACAACACAGACACAGACACAGACACAGACACAGCACAGACACAGACCAGACCAGACCGCAAGACACAGACAACAAAGACACACAAGACAAACACAGACACAGACATGACAACAGACACAGACACAGACACAGACACGACACAGACACAGACACAGACACAGACACAGACAAACAAGACACAGACACAGACACAACACAGACAAGACAAGACACAGACACACACAGACACAGACACAGACACAGACAAACAAGACAGAAACAAGGCACAGACACAGACACAGAAAAAGAAAGACAAGACACAGACACAGACACAGACACAGACACAGACACAGACACAACAGACACAGACACAGACACAGACACAGACACAGACACAGCACAGACAAGACACAGACACAGACACAGACACAGACAAGACACAGACACAGCACAGACAAGCACAACACACACAAACAACACAGACACAGACACAGACAAAACACAGACACAGACACAGACAAGACACAGACACAGACACAGACACAGACACAGACACAGACACAGACACAGACAAAGACACAGAACAGACACAGACAACAAGACACAGCACAGCACAACACAACACAACACAACACACACACACACACAACACAACACAACACAGAAAACACAACACAGACACCCAACACAGACAAGACACAAGACACAGAACAGAAAGACACAGACAAAACACAAACAGACACAGACGCACAGCCGACAGACACAGACACAAACAACACAACAACACAACACAACACACAACACAACACACAACACAACAAAACCCACACAAACACGACACACAACACACAGACACAACACACAAAACACAACACACAACAACACCAGACCAAAACACACAACACAGACACAGACAAAGAACAGACACACGACACAAACACAGACAACGACACCAGAAAGCACACAGACACAAGACACAAACAAACAAACAAAGACACACAGACACACAGACACAGACCAAGACAACAACAACAAACAACAAACAGACACAAGACACAAACACAAGACACAGACACAGACAAAACCAAAAAAAGAACACACACCAACCAAACACACACACAGACACCAAACAACACAAACAACAAACCCAAAACACAAAACACACAACACAGAAACACAACCAAACACAGACACAACAAACACACAACCAACACACAAACACAAAAAAACAACACAACAAACAACACACAAACAAACAAACACACACAACACACAAAACACACACACACACAACACAACCACAAACACCAACACACACACACACACACACAACACAACACCAAACACAACAACACACAACAACACACACAAACACACAACACACAACACACAACACACACACACAACACAAAACAAACACAACACACAACACACAACACACAACACAAACAAAAAAAAAGCAAACAAACAAACCACAAGCAAACGCAAACAAACCAACCGCACAAACCACAACCACAACGCAAACCACAACCACAACGCACAACGCCAAACAACCACAACCACAACCACAAACCAACGACACACACACCGACACGAACACGACACACACACGACACACGACACACACGACACACACACACACGACACACGCACGACACACGACACACACACGACACCACACAAACAAAACACAAACACAACACACAACACAAAAACACACACACACACACACACACACAACATAATCCTTGGCCCCACACACCACACACACACACACACACACACACACACACACACACACACACACACACACACACACACACACACACAACACACACACAACACACCCCCACACACACACCACCAGACGCACACGCCACGCTGCTCGCACGCATATACAACACACGCGTACGCACACTAACATCATGCCCGATCTTTGCGAACTTTGCCAAACTTTGTAAAATGATGTATTGTGTCTGTTTAGCGATAGTGGATTCCATATCTTCTATACCTACATATACGCATATGTGGGTTGGAAATTAAGAAGTCGGTAGAATTACTGGATACATTAAAATGCATTTTTTGTTTTTTTATTGCAAAGGACTTTTTACATTACCATCATTCTAATTTAAATTATGTTCTTTAATGATAACGAACTTAAGCATGCCAAAAGCTGGGGTTGGAATAATGATCTCAGTTGAAATTTACGATGTAAATCTAGTTCTTTTAGTGCTAAACAGTGTTGAATACTACTCAATTATTAAAATGCTCTGGACACCTAACACGCTCACTCCGTAAATTTCTAAACAGTAATCGAGTTCTGATTTAGGTGGTGAATAAAGTGAACCCCTTAGATAGTTGCATTCGATCGAAACTCTTAATCATAATTCACATTCTGTAGCCCTTAAATGAAAATATGAGTTGGTGCGGTATGTAATTGAATCGGTATTTCTTTAAATTAATTTACACAATGTTTTGCTATTTTACATAGAATATAGCATACTGGATAGTAGTCAAACAGTTTTGAATAAAAGAGTGCACAATAATAAAAATTTTTATTTTTAATGCAGATATTACGCTAAATTGTAATTTGTTCCCAAATTAAGAAAGAAACATGTAGGTGACCTGCAGTTAACCATTTTTCACAAAAGAGATGTACTTCCAAATCTGTAATCCAGAGGATCAAATGGATAAGAGTGATAAGTCTGGAATTTGTAAAATTAATCGTAATATTGTGAATATATGCATGTAGCAATATTTTTCAGTATTTTCTTCCCAAAAGATAATAAAATGGAAAAGCGATAGGTTGCTACACGCTATGATTTTTGTATGGGGTATTTCGCTTGATTATTATATAGCGTATTTACTTGTGAACTTTCTTTGGTTATTTTGTTTATTTCCACATATTTAGGGTAGTTGTGCCGACGACTATGGGTTTGTTTGGCTAGTTTGCTAGTTTCTTGTAGTTTAGTTGTCTTGTTTTTGTTGTTATATTTATATAGTTTGTTTACATGGTTTGTTTCCATATGATTGCTTGTGTGCTAATGTCTTGGTTTTGCTTGATTGTTGGGTAGCTTGTTGGCTTGTATAGCCTTTCGGTTTGTTTGTTTACAAGTGTGTTGTTTCTTATGTGTTTACATGCCTCGTGAGTTTTATTTTGCAGTCTGTTTATTTAGTTCGTTTGTAGGTATGTGTGTTTGTATGTTTTGTATATTTGTTTGTTGGATAGTATATTTGTTTGGTAGCTTATTTCATTTTTGATTATTCTACAGTTGTCTTCGTTTTGCTTGATTGTTGGGTAGCTTGTTGGCTTGTATAGCCTTTCGGTTTGTTTGTTTACAAGTGTGTTGTTTCTTATGTGTTTACATGCATCGTGAGTTTTATTTTGCAGTCTGTTTATTTAGTTCGTTTGTAGGTATGTGTGTTTGTATGTTTTGTATATTTGTTTGGTAGCTTATTTCATTTTTGATTATTCTACAGTGCATTTGTTGTCCATGTGTTTGAATGTTTGTCTATTAATATGCTTTTCATGATAATTTTTGGTGTAATGTAAAATTTTAATCAATGTTACAATAGAAATAAGTCTGATGTTATCTTAGTTTTCACGCTTTGACTTTCAGAAATATTTTCCTGTAGTAATAAACTCACTTGTTGGATTTGATTGAATTTTTATAAATCGGGATTTCGTACATGCAGTAGACAATATTCTTTAGTTATTATAAGTTTTAGTATCTTTATTTGTATACATGTATTTATATTGCTGACGCAAGAACAGGTAATCGGTATTACTTGACGTTCGCAGCTGCTGTTAAATGTGTAACGCAGCATTGTTCTTTTTAGGTGTTAGATTTTGTTGTTAGCGAAATACCTTTGTTTACGCCCCACTGCCTGGGCGATGTTTCATTGATTATACTTTTTCTTTTATGTATACTTTTTTTATTCTGTTATTTTAATCTTAATATAGTTATGTGTAGTGCAATTATGGGCATTTATTTGCTTTATCAAATTAAAATCACGTTGAGATTAGTTCGAAACATTTTAACGTTACCGTAATTAAAGCCATTATCGTTCAAAAATGTAAATTAAGCTTTCCTGATTTGTTTTGATGAGTATTAAGTAGCGTTTAAATAAGTTAAAGGAACTTTTAGATATTTGATCTCGTTTTGTTTATTTTGCTGTGACCGATATTTACTTTAAATTGAAAAATTAATTACCGAATTGACCAGTTATTATTTTTGTAATTTGAGTAAATAATATTACATGAAGGTTTATACCGTAGATATATAATGAATTTTTGAGAATCAGTTTTTGCAAGTTTTACGGATTTTGAAAGAAGCCTAAAATTTACTTAAGTGCAAATGAGCTTTGCGTTGGTATTTTTTAAGTAGAATTTCAAGTATAGGCGAGTGATTATTTTCGAGCGAACATTATGGTTTCCTGTTAACCCATCATTTTAAGATCGAGTTTGTGACGTTTTTCGCACTATAAGTCTACTTAACAGGTGGCGCCTTAGTGGCATATTTTTACTGATTTGGACTTGGTTGAGTTCTTTCGAGTACCTTTTTGATTGTTTAGTAACAACAGCGTCCATACCATTGAGCTCAGTTGGTAACATGCACTTTGCTTTTACGGGCTGATGTTCTGGTAAGTGTCATGCCCGCAACAAGTTAGACTCGCTTGTGATACTTTAATAGTAAATAACCTTTTAAAAATGTATATTTGGATCAAGACATTTACAAATCAAAATACCAAGGCAGTATGATAAAGCAGTAAAGAAATTAATGTTAGTGATGAGGAATTAATTTAATTTTTCTCAAAATTTTGCAATGTAAATTTTTCAATGCAGTAAAGGAATTATAAGAAACTCGTTTCATGAGAGATTTTGGTGATTGTTTGGACGTTTTTACGTTTAAAATACTTACCTCTTCTTTATTAAGTCATGTATTTTTATTTATCTTCTATCGTATGTAAACGTTTCGATAACCATTACAGTTATCGTCCTCAGTAAATGATAAAAGTTTTTAAAACTGAATTGTCAAAATAAATGTATTTTAATCAGGTGCGATAATCGTGAAAGTTTACATTTTTGTCTTTGATATCTATCGTAAGTACAAAGAAATTTGATCTCTAAAATGATAAACAGTTCTTCTAAGATAACTTGAAGTATGTGCCGTTCTATAGTAAGTTACCTGGACCAAATAAGGACATTTTTCCCTCTTTAAATGTTATCCCAAAATGCACCCCTAAAAAACTAGACGCTCCCAAATTTAAATATAAAATGTAGAAAACGCCCTTTATCTCCGTAAATTATGAAAATTTTCTATTGATTTTTGTACAGTCGACCTATCTTATACCAGTCAAAATTTGATAGAAATTTAAAAAAATCACATCACTAGAACTATCCATTCAGCAGGGGCGTCAACCTTCAGCCCTTAAAAAAATTATTTTTACAAAATAAATTAAAATTTTTCTGCTTTATTTTGGTAACACATTTCAAAATAAAGTAATTTTGTCTCTTAAATTTTTCTTCTACAATTGATAGTTCTTGAGAAAATTTAAAAAATAGGTTTGTATTTTGCAATGAACTGATCTGTGCTTATTTGATAATCAGAATTAAAATAAAATAAGAATTCAAATAAAAATTAAAAAATATAAAAATATTAAAACAAAACACTAATCTTATAATAATTGTTCAAAGTAGCCCCCATTAACTTAAATACAAGGATTCTCTCGACGTATTGCAGACATTTGCGTTGATTGAAATATCCCTGAAATGCAAGTATTGCCTCACAGGTAATACAAAATTTGGTGGGGCACTATAGTGCATAAACATTGTCTCAGCTCTGACATTTAATGGCATATCCTTTAGAGGTTCCGACAAGTTATTCTGTAAAAACTACTAATACGCAGCGCTGTTTAGTCGGTTGGGTAGCATAAAGGGAAAAGTAATAAATTCTTCAACAATTCCTGCCCAGACATTTATGCTGAATTTATGTCGAAAGCGACCTTCTTGAATTACATTAGGATTCTGATCTGCCCAATTGTGGAAGTTATGGGAATTAAAGGTGCCATCTCTAGTAAAACAGGCTTCGTCCGTAAAAATAATTCGAGCAGCAATCTGAGGATCTTCAATGAAATTGTTCATGAACCATTGGCAATATTCTCTTCTAAGTAGTAGATCTGTCGGTAAAAGTTCTTGAACTGTTTTGATCTGGTACGGTTTTAACAATCGTTCAGTAAGTGATCGGTCATTTTTAGAAATATTCATTTGAAATTGTTTGTAGTTGGATTATCCTCAACAATTTCCAATATGTGCGCTTCTACCTGAACGGTTCTAATCTAACGCTCAGGTCCAAAATTTGGCTTCCTTTGCAAAAAATTACCTGTTTCAGAAAGCAAAAGCGGTATGGAGCGGTTGATGTCTATTTGGAAATCTTCCTAAATATCTTCTTTTTGTAGCTCGAGAATTACTCCACATTCGCCAAATACAGAACGCATAACGGTAATATCTGACTACGAGTAACGTTCTATCATAAATAACAATAAAATAATAAACAGAAACACGTTTTACTTAAGTAAGTAAGAACTGTTGAAAAATGATCTAATTTTGTTTTGTCTTGAAGACCCAGTCTACTACAAAATTAATTATCAAATAAGCACGGTTCAGTTGTTGCAGAATAGAAACTATTTTTCAAATTTTCGAAGAACAGTCGATTTGAGATGAAAAATTTAAGAGACAAAATTCCTTTATTTTAAAATGTATTACTAAAATAAAGCAGAATTTATTTTGCAAAAATAATTTTTTTAAGGGTTGAAGGTTGACACTACTGTTGAACAAGTAGTTCTAGTGATGCGATTTTTTGAAAATTTCTATCAAATTTTGACTTATATAGGATAGGTCGACTGTATAAAATCAATAAAGAATTTCCAATTCCGTTACCTTTTTAAGTTTTGCTTCCCTTTTATAACGTATGTAAAGGCGTCTAATTACATTTTCTATATATTATATTATTTTAATAGGGAACAAAAGTAAGGAAAAGGAAACCGCTTATATTAAGAAAAAGCTTTTATTTTGGTAAATTTCTGTATCATTGTAAAGGCGTGGTGTGATGTCACGATCTTTACTTGCATAAAATGGCGCATGATAATGCATTGTCATCTTTAGGAACATAAATGGAGATACCTCTGTTTTGCTTGAATCACACGTGGTGTTATACATATCCTGCGTTCGTCGTTAATATCATCGTAGTTCGAATCTGCGTCAGTCTTTTAATCTACATTTCCATTATTGTAGATGCAACATTTTGTAACAATTACCTTATGTTATCATATGCTACAGTTCGTCTATTTGTATGTTGAAGACAGGTGAAAGTTATAGTACCTTCCCGTACGTTTATAGTATGGAAATTATAGTGTACTTTACATTATGGTCTACAGTTCGTCCATATTTCTTTTATTTGTACGTTGAACACAGATGGAAAGTACGTTTACATTATCGTATATTTGCCCATTTAAGATCGTAAAGCCTTACGAGAAATATCGTTTTAGTTATTTTATGCTGATATTAATCAGACATCCTGCTTTATTATTTATACATATAAATACAGTTGTTTAGTGTTTATTCAGATTACCCATTATGCTTTGAGGTACCACCTTTCTCAATTTTTGTTGTATTTTAATTGTCAAACGTAGAAATGAGTGACGTCCGACAATAAAACAAATGCTAATACTGATTACATATACGGATAAATCTATGCTTCCCTCACACCTGAAAATCAATGAGTTCTCAATTAAGTTAAGTTTCATAATTTGTAACAAACTTCGAACGTGTTGTTAATAATTCACTTCTATGTATGCATTTCGTGCAGCGGGTGTTGCATATCTAGTTGCATAAAAACATGCATTTAATTATTTTATTTAGAACTCGTACGCATAGCGTTCGCACATCAGTTTCAGAGATGTTCATGCGCAAAGACTACTGTAGCGATTCTTGTTGATGAGATTTTGAAGGTGGATGTAGCATCCATGTTACTTTGTTAAATTTTTTTACTAAGTGCTATAAATTTTATGGCACTTTTTTAATTTTTAATTTTTGTTTAATTTCACCTTTACTGATACTTTTCACACGTTATATACATCTACGCAATTAATTATTTTACTGTTACTCCAAGTTACGGTATCAGTACGATTGATCAAGAGTGAAGTATATTCATTTGGGGATTATAAAACATACAAATCCAGATTTATTTCAACCTGAAGTAATATTACGCATCAATTTTCCAAAATCGCTGACACAGCATGAATCCATTTTGTTATCTACAGTGTGACCAAAAATAAGGTATTCTGATTCCATTAATTACTCACAACATTAATAACTATTCATAGTCTTTAACGTTACTAAAATTAGCAGTATTTCTGTTTATAATGAAATGTAGGTTGTGTTAATAAAACTTGTTGTTGTAGAAATTTTCTTTTAACTTTATTGTATAATGGTTTACTTGTTTATTCATATTTAAAAACAAGTTGACGTCCGAGTATTTAACAATTAGTTTCAGGAAGAAGCAACCCCGATTTTAAAGCGAACATATCTAGGTATATGTAAATATTTTTTGGTTAATAAGGCAAATCGAACCTAGCCCACTTTAATCTACGATTGAGCAAAAGGCACCAAATCTTCTATTTATTACCCAAACTGTTAGGTAGCTAAAATTTGTAGCTTTGGGTGTAGAAGTAGTTATAGAATCTTAGAAGTATATGTATAGAAGATTTGTACACTGACTAAAGGTTTTACAAAGTTTGTACCTCACTGAGCTAGACCGTGGTGCAATTTACCTTTTAAAATATAACAATCAACAACACACGGAATTTTTTATTTGTTATACCGTATTGAACCGTTGAACCTTTTACTAAAGCTTTGAACGTCATTTGCGGTGATTTTTTAAATCAAACTTTCGAATAGATGCACAGTTCCCTTCTCCTTTCCAGTCAAATCGTAAATGTATATTATATTTTTTATGTCTAAGTTTCACCACTTATGAAATAAGGAACGATATTCGCATACCACATACAGTAATTATTTGTAGGAGATATTAATTAGTCGATAGGGTCAGCAGAAAAGGCGTTTACATATCAATTATTCTATTCAAATAAATTTTACCTTCATGTTTTATGATCGCTTTGAAAAACAACGCCAACTAAATTCCATTCAATGCAGCCTTTAAATTCAGCACATAAATGGGAAACTCTCCGTTAAAACCGGAAATTAAATGCTTTACTTTAATAGAATCCATTTTGTAAATATTTAAGTAAATTTAAATACTGGTTGAAAGCATTTTGTCAAATTTGTGACTTATGTACCTATAGGAAGCTGAACCGCTTTTTCGCTTTCCAATCATTAAAAGTACTGCAGTATTTAAACAGAAGTAATTAATGACACAACAATATAAGCCGTATGAATAATGACGAGATTACAAAAAGTTTATCGAGACGTTCAAAAAGTAAGAATTTTATTATATAGCTTAAGTAAAACATTATGTGTTAATAGAAATACGAAACTAAAAAAAATGTGTTTCATATGTAAAAAAAGTTTAAAACTGCTTATGTCCGCTAGTCTGAAACAGATCAGAAACTCTTTACCTCTGAACTGAAACCTTTAACCTTTTCATTGCGTCAGACGAGAATGATCGGAAAGGACCTCAGTGCTCACAGCGACTATAATCGTATGCCGTGTTTTATATGTTTCTTGTCGCTTGTGAGACGACATCACGATGGCACTGAATAGCGTTGTACCCCACCAATGCAATCATACAATTCTTTATGGCTGCTCAAAACGCATATTCTTGTCTATAGCATAATACGTTTAAATAAAAAATAAATTCTTTTGTAAGTAAATTGTTCCAGACGACTTTATTCGAAGACAGAGTACTGGTTCGAGCGTATACACACATGGCTAGCAGTACTTTAAATACTGTGGCGCAGTGAAAAGGGTAAGGATAACAGTAAAAATCTTTCTTTTTTGTATTTGTGGGCCGAGATCAGGCATTTCTGTGTGCATCAACTACTAATAGTTATTAGCACTACCCGACACTAGAATTTTGGCCTACTAATGGTGTCACCGGGTGTAAAAATTTTAAGTAAAACTATTTAATATATAATTTTTTCTTCCTCCCGTTTTTCGAAATTCTGCTTTTAAAATTCATTAGGTTTAAAATATTTTGTTTCTACGTGTTAATATATTGAGGACTGAAGTTTTTTCGATGTACTTAAGATTAAAAGAGCATAAATTCTGGAAGTTTTCGCTTAGTCACTTATTTTACGTATTTGAGGATAGCTGGATTTTTATTGCAAATTAACATTTAGCATTCTAAGTCTGGGAGTGTCAGATAGGTTTCATTGCCTTAATTAAATTATATTCTTAGTTATTTTAATCAAACGTATATCAGAAACCGTTAGTGACTTCATTTCTTTCTTAAATCTGTTACCGTAATTGTAAAAGAGTAAATCCATGTCAATTAAATCAAACGTAATTTGAGAAATATAAGATGTGGGTGTAAAATTGTTTTTTGAGAACGTAAGCTTGAGTCGCGTTGAGTTAAATGGTTGCGCCATTCTTTTTTTTAAAGTAAAATTTGGTTGCACCACTATGTTTCGCTTTAATTAAGTTCTTGGAAGTGGCATGTTTTCGTCGGGTGAAACGTATAGCTTGCATATTTTTAGTTTGGATAACCGCGTGTGACACTCGGGAACATGACGTAAGAGGCAAGAGGAGATATGTGTTTCTGTAGTTAGTTCTGAGTAAGATGTAGTTTTGGTAAATTGTGTTTGTGTGGCACCGCCGTGTATGAACGAGATGCTGGTGAAGGTTACCGTGGGCAATAGAACTACCGTTGGAAAGAGAAGGTTTCCGGAACCTTTATGTGAATTGGGGATATTCTATAGTTTCACGCATCCGGGTACATATATCGTTTAACATGTCAGTGGTGACTATTTCGTCCATAGAAGTTGAAAGCAGTATCGATTTTTAGTTCGTTTAAATTTTTATTGCATTTTTTTGCGAAGTATTGGTAAAAAGGTTCATATATTGACGTTCGCGCGTAGAGCAATCGCCTGCACAAATGACTCGCTGTAAATATAATGCTCAATTGGTTATTTGTAAATACAACGTTCGCATTAATAAATTTATATACGTGATTAAATATTAAAGTAAGATTGGTGTACATACGTTGATGAAAGCAAATGTTATTGATGATCTAAGAAAATTAAGAAGCTGGTGGTTCTTTTATCGATAAAATGTTGCTTAATTCCATTGCAGCACCGTTGTAATGAGAAAAGGAAGTTCGATTGACCAGTTGTGTATTATGAGGTAACTACATTTTTCAGAATTTTCATGTGTTGGTAATTTTAATGAAGCGTTTATTTGTATTAGTCAGGCGGATGAATATGCCTTTGTTTTAGATTATTTAAGTAACATTTAGATATCAATCCAACGTATAACGCATATTCATTCGCACAATGATTATCTCGGACTGCGCATTGATTATTTCATTTTGTTTAGGTTATATAAAATTTGCGTACAGGAGGATTTGTAAAACTTAGATGTTCGACGTTTTCTTTATTCTTTGTTGTTAATTAAAAATGTATGATATATGAAATAGATTAATTGAGGATATTGGAATCCTGCAGGAATTATTTCAAATCAAAATATAGGAATTTTATTTTACATTCTATGTGACACTTTACTGGTTAATAGAATACTTACCTTTTTTGGGTATTTTTAATGGTGTATGTTAAATTATACAATCTAAACGTTTCGATAACACTTGCAGTTATCTTCCTCAGTAGTAATTAAAATTGTTAGAGATGTTGGAACAATTTTGTCAAAGTAATGCATAATTCGAGAAATACACAAAATTGTTTCAACATTTCTAACAATTTTAAGACTAAGACGAAGATAACTGTAAGTGTTATCGAAACGTTTAAATTGTATAATTTAACATACACCATTAAAAAACCCAAGATAAGTATTTTATTATGTGTAGCATTGGTGAAAGTTTACATTTCCACTTTACTGATTGTATATTTTTTCCATGTTTATTATTGTTTTTAATATATGAATGTACAAATTGAGTATAATTTTTTAAGTGTACATATATATTGTAAATCCTAATCTTTTCTCACAGCGGTAATATTTTTAGGTTCATAAAAAATTTAAAGGTTTGGTTAATTTAGAGTACATTCAAAATTTTTGAGTAATTTATTTGGTTGTGGTGTTTAATTTACACAACGTTACAGCGGCAACCTTTAATTATTTCTGTTTCTATCATGTAATATATGAGAATGTTTTATTGTAAAAACCGATTTGAAGTAAGATTAAGAAGTAAGATTATGAAGTAAATTGGTCGTTGACTGATCAGCTGCTTGTTTTTGTATACGATAGTTTTGCAAGTAGTCGCAATTCTTTTGAAGGTATTTTTATATGAATCAATATATCGATTGTACACATCATTGATTTGCCAAACAGGTAAGCGAGTTTGATATTAAGTGCTGCGAAGTAGCTGTGCATTTTTCGTTTAGTTTTGTTGTGACGTATTTTTCGTTTGAAATTAAATGATTAATTACCGATTGATCAGTTTCTTTTTGGATTTTGAGTAGAATTTTTATCGAAATGTTTAATGAGTTTTTTAGTTTTATTATCTTAATTTGGCGGCTTTCATAGAAAGCTTAAGATTTTATTGAAGTTTGGATGAACTTTGCGTACATATTTTTGGAATAGAATATTCAGGGAGGATTTTGAGTGAACAGGATGGTTTTCTGTTAGACCATTATTAAAATCTAGTTCATGACGTTTTTCCTCTATAAGCGCCTTTTTGACATTTTTACCCGATTTTGACGTTTTTGGAGTGGTGACGACTGCACATTTGCAGCATTAAATAATAACTCTGCTCACACCACTGAGCTATGCCTTTACGCATATTGCCTTTACGCGCTTGATGTTCTAATAAGTATTTGGCCAGTAACAATGGAACTTCACCTTTAGTAAGGGATCTTTAGCGTGTCAATCATCGTATTGCACGGGACTATCCGAGAGGAAGGGGTACATTGGTTTTGTTCCGTTTTAGAAAAACGGCTACCTCGGGCAGGTTTGAACCCGCACCGTTCGGGTGAAAAGGCAATCACTCTAACCATTCCACCACCAAGGTAGCTCTCAAATTATTTTTGAAATTATTACCAGCTTTCAAAGTAGGCTGCAAACCAAGTATACAACTCTAATCAATGTGTGCTAGACCTATTAACGGACAAGATTATTACGATGAAATGAAGTATAAAGTTAATGAGTATTAATGTGTCATACCAACCGAATAGTTTCTTTTCTATATAACAACCCATAAAATCCCGCATCTAGGGTAATTAGTATATCTCAATGTATGAAAGGGTTACTTATAATGCCGATTTTACAGTTTATTAGATTTTTTAAATTTTAACTCTCATTTCCAGAATTAGTCCTGTTAAGTATGAAACAGAAGCCATTTAAATTAGCAACATAGCGCATACGTAAAATTTTGATCGACATACTTCTTAACCTTCCGCGACTGGCGACTCACACCTCGAGTCAGAGCCTTTCGGTATTCTTCGAGCATCATAATAGTAATATTCCGTGAGAGTTTGAAGCAGATGATTGTTTTTGTTTTATTGCTACAAACAAATGCGGAGCGAATGTCCACAGTCAGTGGTTAATACCATTATTGATGTTTGTATTAATATCTGTATTTTAAACATTTTTGAAGGTAAGTAACGTATGTTTTTCTTTTATTGTGTAATGTACACCAAATTGATGTCTAGGGATCTGGAGTTGATTATTATAAATTTTCTAACAAAATTTAGAAATCCAAAACGGTTGTGCCATATGGCAGATTTACAGTCCCATTTGTTATGGGGGTTTTCGGATCAAGAATTATAAATTGTTTGTCAAAACTATATGCATTCAAAACGCTTATGTTAAAGTAGACGATTTTTGTTTCATCATTCAAATTAGAATGCTTGTACGAAGACAAGGAAGGGGAAGAGGTAAATGAAAAAGATGAAGGCGATAATGAATAGGACGTATTAGAAACTGAAGAACTACATTCAGATACGGAGCAGGAATTTTCCGATGCTCAAATAGATGATGAAGTTTCAGTGGGAGCATTTTTGCTTGGAAAAGATAAATCAAATAAATGGTCAAAACATGTTTCTCATTCGAGTAGGACTCCGGAGTATTTAATAACACGACGTCCAGAACCGAACGCAGTTGTAAAACATTTGAAGGGCGCATCTGAAATTTGGAAACACTTTTTTGACTTGCAAATGTTAGGAACGATCATCGAATATACCAATCAACACATTCAGAAAAATTCCGAAAGTTATTCCCGGGAGAGAACTGCAAAGGAAACGGGCCTTGCTGAGATTTACTATATTTGGCAGAGGTGCTGATGTGCGGCCTAAGTGTAGATGAACTGTGGAACAACAGTGGAGCAGGTGTTGAGCTATTTCGACTTACAATGTTTAAATTTCGTTTTATATTTTTTGCTTCAGCGTTTGCGATTTGATGACTCGTGCGGAAATAAGAAAAATATAACTGGCACCGATCAGCAATATATTTGAAAGAATCAAATATATTGGTGATCGGTGCCATTTCACCTATTTTTCTTGTTTAGAAAAATAGGAGGGTTTCGATGGAAAATGTCTTTTTCGACAATACATTCCAAGTAAGCCGAACAATTATGATTTAAAGGTGTATGCTGTTGTTGATTCTAAAACTTATTATACGATCAATTTGGAAGTTTACGTGGGAACACAACCCAATAGATCCTACCCTTCTGACAATTCTGCATCTGACTTAGTCAAAAGACTAGTGGGGCCAATTAGAAGTTCAAAGCGAAATGTTACTTGTGACAAATGGTTCACTAGTGTTCCTCTAATAAGCACCTTACATGATGATTACAAACTAACGTTTTTGGGCACTATAAGAAACATTAGTTGATAAACACAATTTAAAGCAAAGAATAGAAAACTTTGAACTGTTATACGATAAATTTGACAAAATTCAAGGTAAATTAGATAAATGAGAACATATTGTTAGGGACGATACATAACGGAAATCATTTCCAGATATCTATTTTCTTATTGCTAGCAAAAGCAAAACACAGTAGAGTACCAAAATAAACAATGTAAAATTACTGTGAGCAGTTTTTTTAATGAAAAAACAAGATGGTAAATTTATAGTGAGACTTCCTGTTAAATTTATACCTTCAGAGTTAGACAATTCAGAAAACGTAACAATTATGCTCTTTAATCTTCAGAAAACATTACGAACAAAAACAGAATTAAAAACCAAATACATAGCTTTTACGTAGTAAAGTAGGCCATATGTATCAAAATTTAAACAACTTCTGAATACTTGCCTATGTGGCATTGGCCATTTTAAATAGCCCTCCGGCTAAAGAAATAAAAAGTTATAAATAGGACTAAGTAACGTGAGCTAGTCGGTCTGCTATATATATATATTAACGCGATACGGTCGCGTCTGAAAGGCCTAACTTAACATCAACAAGGGATTGTTGCTGGTTTAAATGAGCAAGGTCATTTTAACAGTTGCCGAATAAAAATTTATAGTTGCTAATAAATTCTAAATTAAAAATTTTCGCTTTAATTATTGAAAATAAGGCCGTTTAGATGTATTAGTGGTTGTATATAAAAGTTATAAGTGCCTAAAGATAATATAAGGGGAAAGTTGACATAAAAATTATAACTATTGTGTAAACTCCTCAAACTTAAAATATATGACGTTGAATTAAAGGTTACAATAAATAGTGTATTGAACTAATTTTGTTAAAAAAAAGCTTATAGCAAAATAAACGGCCATAGGAACATTTCATGGTTAAATAAACAAAAATTGTTACGCACAATTTCTAAAATTATGGTTGAGTATAACCCTGGGTAAATAATAATACAGACATTAAAAAGTATAGTAAACTGCAAATATATGTAAAGTCCCCTAAGTCACACCTAAGAGAAATCAGCTGTTTGGGATTAGTGTTAAATACAGTAGTGTAACTTTCTTACTGAAAGCAAAATAAATTAGTTTTTCAAGAAACTAATTAGAGTTAAAAAAAAATTGGAACATTATTGCACAACACCTAGATTAGAATTGTCGTGAGTGTTTGTGCTAATTGTGATTCGAAGAGATATACCAGATATTGAATATTAACTCCTTTATGTAAGAGATTTAGTTTCTTTTTGTAATGATGAAAACAATGATCGTGTGCTCATATTGAATACAAATTTTAAAGTACCATTATAACTTTACTTGAATATATAAATAAGCTTGTGTATCTGAACCTGATCATTGAATTTATATGTACTTAGTTGCATGTAGCTACGCAGAGAAGATAGGAAGTATTTAAAAATATATACATGTCTATGACAATAATTAATAAACTTGCTATATTCATATTTTAAGTTTAATTTAATGGTGACATAATGTTCTAACTGTATTTAAATTAATTCTGACACACTCTTAATATAGTTGACACTCAAAACACACGTTAACTACAATTGTGTAGAATCATCCATAAATTGAGTAATTAATTTTTTTAGCTGCCAAGTGATCATAATTTAACATTAAAATTTTTCATTATCGTTGAGTAGAGAAGGGTTTGATGGTTATGACCGATTGATACAATGTTTAATTAATGCAAATGTAAACCAACATTTATAACTTGAAGTAAGTGATTCATTTATATTATTAATAAACTTAAGCAGTCAAACACAAAGAAGCGTTAGCTTATTTGTATACTGCGTACATTTACAAATAACAGAATATTTTTGCATTTAGTTTTCAATATTAAATATTTGTTCAATTTCAACCGTAAGCGTTAACAGCGAATATCTCTGGTGTGATTCCATGATAACGTTGTCCTGGATAAAGGCATCTCCATCAAGATGGAAACATACGTCGCTAATAGGGTTAGTAAAATTTAATCCTTCACATACATTCATAATTGGCATTACGTAAAGTTCAAATATAGTAATATATATACATAAATTTGACATTTTCAAAATTTTCTAGATTAAGAATATACTAATGTTATTAATAAAATACTTATCTTTTTTGGGATTTTTAATGGTGTATTTAAATTATACAATCTAAACGTTTAGATAACACTTACAGTTATCTTAGTCAGTAGTAATATTTGTAAGAATTGTTAAAGATGTTTTAAACAATTTTGTCAAAGTTGAAAAATTAAAACATAAACATCAGCCTGCTATTAATGCAACAGTTTGAGAAACGTAAAAAGCCAACTTTAAAAATTAAATTTCAAATTTTAGTAAAGAATAACTAGAGGTCATTAAAAATTAAATATTGTTAAACTGCTTTAAAGATGACAAACCAGAACACTCTCTACGACGAAAGCTAACAATGGAATTTGTCAGCCAAAAACACATTTAACAAAATTTAATCGAGTTATGATGTAAGTGTAAAGTTGTGAAAAACTTCAATTTGAAAATGATAAAAGCATTCACATATCCAAACATCACATCAAATAAAATAATCAAATAGAATTGAAAAAATCCTAATTAAATATGACATTAGGACTATTTTTAAACCTACAAGAAAAATTAAAGAGCATTTAAGATCACCTAAAGATGCGTCAAACCCTTTATCATCTTCTGGAGTGTATAAGTTATCTTGTTCATGTGGAAAAGTCTACATCGGAACCACAAAACGTAGCTTTGATACAAGACGCAAAGAACATATGAGTTTTTGTAGATTAGGTCAACCAGAGAGGTCTGCTGTGGCTGACCATGCCCTGAATAATCTAAATCATGACATTCAATTTGACAATATGGAAATATTGTCAAGACAAACTCATTATTATGTTCGTTTGCAACGTGAAGCTATTGAAATATATAAACACCCTAATAATTTTAATAGACAAGAAGAAAATCTCCGTTTAAATAGGTTTTGGCATCTTATAATTAAAAAAAGCATAATGATACGTCTTAATTTTGATTTTAATTTTAGCTTTTGGTATGTCTAGGTTTTTTGCTGTGTTTTTCCTAGACCTTGAAGTAAATGCTTTACCAATTATATGTTAAATTACCACAGCACTATAATTTAACATAAGTAGTTGAAATTAAATTAAAATTAAAAATTCCAAAAAACTTTTACATTGTGCTTTTCATTGTTAATAACACTTCCAATTATTGATAAAGATATCTCTTTGTTAGATTTAACTAGGTTATTTTATTTGATGTAATGTTTGTATTTGTGAATGCTTTTATCATTTTCATATTGAAGTTTTTCACAACTTTACACTTACATCATAACTCGATTAAATTTTGTTAAATGTGTTTTTGGCTGACAATTTCCATTGTTAGCTTTCGTCGTAGAGAGTGTTCTGGTTTGTCATCTTTAAGGCAGTTTAACAATATTTAATTTTTAATGACCTCTAGTTATTCTTTACTAAAATTTGAAATTTAATTTTTAAAGTTGGCTTTTTACGTTTCTCAAACTGTTGTATTAATAGCAGGCTGATGTTTGTGTTTTAATTTTTCAACTTGGACAAAATTGTTTAAAACATCTTTAACAATTCTTACAAATATTACTACTGACGAAGATAACTGTAAGTGTTATCGAAACGTTTAGATTGTATAATTTAAATACACCATTAAAAATCCCAAAAAAGATAAGTATTTTATTATGAGTGTTAATGGTGAAAGTTTATATTTTCATATTAATGTTATTGCTTATTGGTTTAGATTCATTCACATGTAATATGCGACTTACGTTCATTACAAATTAATTCAAGCGAAAGAGAACATATTTTTATAAAGCTAACCAAGATAGCACAATCACAAGCATTTCACTTGGAGGAAACCATTGAAATGTAGGTAGTTCAATTTAAAACTATTCATAGATGAAGATGGATTATTACGAGTAAGAGGTCGCTTAATATTTTCAAGTTTAAAATTTTATGCAAAACACCAACTTATACTACCAAAAATCTTACAAAACGCACAATTCATAATTGCATCATGTGTTTCAAGGCAAATCTTGAAACTATTTTAAAATTTTATTGACAACCTATCCAAATCATATATCATACCACCTCCATCATTTTATAATAACGGTGTTGATTATGCAGGATCATTAAAAAGTAGAGACCAAGGGTTATTATGTCTGACAATGGTATCAACTTTGCGGCAACAAATCGTCAATTAACGGAATTACGAAATTTTGTTGAATGCAATTCCTCACTTATTCTTGAGGAAGCATATAAACAAAAAATAGAATGGAATTTAAAACCAGCAAATTGTCCTCATGGACTTCAAGCCAGAAATAAATGGTTACAACGAACTACACCTATTAACGATGGTAATTTAATATTAGTAGACATCGATATACAACCGTGTATGTGGACAATGAGAAGAATCGTAAAACTCCACCCTGGGATGGATGGCGAAGTGCGGGTAGTGACAGCGAAAACTGTAGAAAGGTCAACATGCTATCAACCGAATTTGTGTTGTACCAGAGACAATGAATTGAAAATTATTAAAATTGTATGCATGCGTTACTATTTATATACCTCACATTATATTTACGCTGTGGTGGAAATTCATGTTAAAGTTAACTTGTAACAACCTCTCTACTCTTGCTACTTGCAATATAAACCAACAATGTGATCTTGAATCTGAACGGTGCAGTAGCTTGTCTTATTTTCAATAAATAATTCTCAGATAAGCAATTGGTCACAATTGTGCCAGGGAAAATTTTAAAACGGTATTCAGAACAATTAAGTTTAGTGACGAACAACATCTATATTTGCATATAAACTGATACTTACTTCTCACCATGCTTACGTTTTGAGTAAATAATTCACACCATTTACAATATTATTTTACACGCAATTTACTTACACGTGCATAAAATAAGGTCTGATATTACAATGAAAACTATAGGATCAAGTTTAGTACCAAGATTCCGAAAATGGTAAGAGATAGAGATTCGTTTAAATAATATAAAATGTTAAATACATTAAGGTCAACTTGGAACCCACTTGAGAGTTTTATAAATTTTATTAGCTTAAGCTCTATAACGGAAAACTGAAATTATTCATTTTCTTCGATGCCTTTTAACTTTAGAGATACTTTTTTACGTAGATTACGAATAATTTATCAGTTCTCTAAAATCTTGTTTTGTTTTCACAATAAAACTCAAGCTTGTAGGTTTTTAATCAGAAATACTTAAATTTAAATAGACAGCCACGAGTTTATTAGAAAGTACTCTCTCTTTCCTTTCTAGTTGACGCATTTATCAGTGACATATCGGAAATAAAGAACAGTTTTATTAAGTTAAAACAAGAAACAAAACAACGATTAATACTTTACTTGGAAAAAATATTACCTAAAAAAATGCGTTCTTATATGCTTTTAGTTCAACTTAGTTACAATAATTTATTTCGGTTGATTTGGAAAGACATTCAATAAGCTTTTTGTTAGTTTAGCTTAAACGAATAATTGTTCTTTCTAATAATTTATTTTAGTGTATTGTAATATCGCTATCTTGTAAGAGTATTTTTGATTATTAGGCTTATTACGTATTATTTGGTACTGTATTGTATAAATAATGCACTTTGAGGCTCGTGCAAATGTTTACGAACAATTTTTTCTGGTTGCATTTCTTTAAATAGGATGAACCTGACGGTAATGTTATTTTTCGCGAGTCGTACAATGTAATTTATGAGAATGTTTGTTTATAAAATAAAAATATGGGACACATAGAATTAATTTCGAAGTAAAAACATACAGAGGCAAAAATATAGAACATATCCATAGTACTTACCATCACTATCGAATTTGTTACAGTGTGAGAAACGGAAGCGTGATATAATAGAGCAAGTACACGGATTCGCGTTATAACGTGTGGTAACGTAGTAAGGAATGGTTGCACGTAAGAATTGAATATTTTCAATATAAAAGGGATGAGGGTTGTTAACGTATAACGTAAAAAGTACGTAGTAACGTTACTTAATATTTAGTTCAGTTTTCTCTGTAAGATAAGGCAGATCTAAATTGTTTAGATTTGCGTCCACTCGTATTCATATAGTTACAGGATGGTATCGAAACTAAAACCATTACAAATTAAAGCTATTAACGATAGGAAAAAGAATGTATTTTATAGATTTTTAAATAAAATTGGGGCTATAGCTGAAAATCAATTATTTTTATATAGAATGGCAGTGATGCAATCGAATTTGATTGGGTGAAAATCTAATTTTAGCAGAAATACGTCTTTATTGTGAAATGACCAGAGCATAGGCTATAAAAGAGCGAGTAGTCCTTCGTTGATAATCTTGACGAAGAAATGTTGATCAGGTAAATCTCATTTTTTAAATTTTTATTGCTAGAGGAAATCTGTCACAAAATTAAGCACGGTACTTAAAACTAATAAACTGCAGAACCTGCAAGGGATTTATAAAACATAACTATGTATAGTTTCTGAATAATGGTGCGTGTTCATTTATTTTAAGAAACATTAAACAGAAAAGTCCAGCTTTCATAAATATTGTAGGGCTTTGTGCGTTTTGGTGTATAAAATAAAACAAAAATTCAAGTGTAACTAAGGTCATCCTGTTTAAACCGTCTATACCGTAATTAAATGTAAATATGTGTACATTTTGAACCTTAAGAATTAATATAATTATTAGTCTAGACTGTTGACGGAACTTTATTAGTGAGTAGTGATGACACAAAAATCGGGTGGCGAAAAAAACCTGATTAAGACAATTTCTATAGAAATTTATGGCTGTGCGGTCATTTTGGGGCATTTTGGAATGCTGTATCTTGTGTAACTATTTTCCAAAGGGAAACTGCGGTTAATCGCTTTTCCTGGATTTGATTATTTAATATTGGAGGTTAGAGTAAGATCGAGTTTTGAAAATTTCTCTAACCATTTAGTTTATACTCGAATGTTCAATTCAATTGATAGGATTTTAATAATACATTTTCTGAAGTTAATGGTCAATTATGGGGCTTCTAATATAAAATTAGTATTACAAAATACGCGGTTAAAATTATATGCACAATAGAAATGCGAAACTACACACAAAGCAACGTATAGTTTAGTAAACATATGTTATTCATTTGGGGAATAATTAATATTTAATATTTGAAAGGTAGATTCATGAAATATTCAAGAATTGTAAGACCCCAGCCTATATAAATCTACTAAAAGGTTATTAAGTAATCAAATTCACTAACAAAGTACTAATAATATGTACCAGTCCCGAGTCATAATGAACAAATCACAGATCAAGATCACAGTGCACTAATGACGTTCTTCATGGATTATGAGTACTATTATATGGTAAGTGATAGGTTTTTTAAGCAGTCAATTAGCTAGCTTATGCATTACTGCGGACCTATTCATCTTTGGCGATTTCAGTCCGTTACCCGTTTATTTAATAAGTAAATACGACGTTTAGTGGGGTTTAATTGAGTAACAATCTGTTAAAGAAGGTATTACCATGTGCAACCATATACGTCCGTGTAGAATAAAATATAAAAGGGTTTGTTACATTTACCAAATCAAAAATGATACTTCAAGGAACAGAAAATGGAAAATTCGATATAACAAAAATTCCAACATTTCTGCTCAAAAAATCGAACACAAGTCTCAACTATCTTCTTAAATTTAAGAAGAAATCAAATTCCGTCCGTATAAGTACCACGTTAGTCAAGGTTTAAGAAGAGGAGATAATGTGGATGGTACTCCTAGACATGCGAGGACGATAATATTCTCATTTCTAAGATTTGTGACTTACGAATTCAGCCACACTTAGTAGAGAAGATTTCACAATTTGGTCAAAAAGAGATATTCTAAGACACTTTAGCTTCAGAAAAATATCTTCAAGTTCTATAAAGTGTGACACAGCTAAAGAGCTCCATGCTTCATTCAGCCACCGTTGGACAGGTGGAACGAAACTAATGGATCCATAGCATTACCTAACAGATCACCCGATCTAACATTTTCCATTTCGGATTTTATTAAACGCATGCTTTATCTCAAATCTTATAAACATGTACAGGAACCTCGAGAAAACGTCCAACGAGAATTTTAAAACACTCCACTGCACATACCACAATCACACCTAAGCCTTCAAAATAACGGACAACGGTTTGGACATCCTACTGAGCGTTAGCTTTTGTGCCCAAAAAACCTTTACTTTTAAATCTGTTTGACATGGTATGCATTGTAAATTAACTGTACCGTTTTTAGTCATCCCTTCCACAAAGTATTTGGGCAAAATAGGTTTATGTAGTATCATGAGTCTTGGTTTTACCTTTTTTTTTGCAGATATTGATATTACTATGACTATTTTTTATTTTACATTCTAATTTGTTCATTATGACTCGGGACTGGTACATATTATTAGTACTTTGTTAGTGAATTTAATTACTTAATAGGTTGCATGAATGCTGCTCGGATTTTCCTAGAAAATTGGTACACTACATATACTATACTATTTAAACCTTTGACAACCCATTTTATGACAAAATGTTTATTTTAAAAAATATATTTAGCTTAATCAATTACACTTAGTCCATGACACTAAATATAAGCATCCTTTTTCTTGAAAATTCCATCGTTTAGAGGTAATTCTGATATCTTTTCTTACGAAAACTGAACTTGCCTGGTTTTTTATTATTCTTCTAGGCCGTGTTTTTACAAACTGATACGAAAAATGGATATGGGTATGGCTTTGTTGAAAATTCAAATTCCAACGCTTGAGAATCTCACGAATAATTGAGAAACAAATTGTACCCCCCCCTCCTAACAAAAGATGAAAAAATTATAGGAGTTCTATTTCCCAAAACGACTTTGTACTAATTATTGAAACACTTTTGCTATCGCACATTATTCCTTTAATTGAAGTATATTTCTAATAACAACGGTATGATTAGTATCTTTAAACTCAACACATCACATCAGCCGAGTTTAAATTATTTATGAAAACTAGTATGACTACAATAAAATCTACTTCACATATTGTATTACTAGGTACAAACAATAATTTTACTTCTATATAGTATCATCCGTTATAGATGGCTGATATCGACATTTTCAATAAACCCACACATTTCCATTTAGTTTGTTATTACTTTTAAACCAGCCCACTAAAATCGTTTTTTTGTTATTCTTCAACACAATGTCATCCTCAATATCTGTTTTTAATTTTATTATTTCTTGTATTGCATTAATTTGTAATGATATTAAAAAAAACTTGAGCGTTTAACGCTGTTACGGTGTCACAGTCGAAACCGGCGTAACAAATAACGGGGTGCATGCTGACAGCTCAGTGGTTGCGGGTGAGGGTGTAATGCGGTTTTGCGTGTAGAGTGTATAGAATAACATGTCACAATAGAGAAAGTTATACATAAGTGGGCGCCAGTTTGTTTAAAATTGAGATTAGGGATTATTTAACGCACAAATAAACGCTAGTAATCTATAGCAATATTCCCAACAAACGAGAAACTTGCTTACCTTTTCGTAACGTCATCAACGAATTACTGTACCTGTGCTTTTGTAAAGGCTTCAAAATATTCGCACGGAATCAAATCAAAGTAGCTTGAGGCTAGACTAATCGTAAAGGTTATCAAACTTATTTACTCAAATTTTACCGTTAGTTTCATCACTGTAATTCTATTTCCAAAAATCTTAATCTTAGTAAAATTAAATAGCAAAAAAAAACAAACAGTGAAATCTCTTATTAAATGATCAGCTTTAAAGCTGTCGTCAAAAGCACATATAATGTTACATACATCAATGAAACAATACGCTTAGAGTTCATTAATACTATATTGTAATAATAAAAAGATAGTCAGTGAGTATAATGTACAATTATTAAAAAAAATACAGCCAAATAAATTCTGTTCCGACGGAAAGTAATGCCCAACCTTTTTTGCTTAAAATGTCAATAATAAAAGCAATTAATGGGTTGAATCTTGAGTTCAAAATTCTTAGAACCAAGTATTTCTAAAACTTCTAATTATCCCTTTTATCATCATATTAAACACATAGAAAACATAAATTTTAAATAATATTATCAGTGCAGTGCAAAAAGAAATAATAGTACACAATAGCGGAAGATCACAAGGCGGTATGAACGCACTTTGGTTACTGACATGCAGTGTTGGGTAAGATCCATTTATTTAGGATCTAGATACAGATCCAAACACATTTTTAAAAACTGATCTAGATTAAGATCCAAGATCCGTACGTAAAAATGGATCTAGATAAAGATCAAAGATCCTTGAAATGGGATCTAGATCTTTTATAAAGATCCGACATTTCTAAAATTGTTTCGAGATTTTTCTAATTATTAATATTATCTTTAATTGATAGTATTGCTACTGATGAGTAGTACTCCCATTCCCATGATCATTTTTCATGTAATACAAATATTAGTCCGTAAGGTACAATTATTAAGAAAAATAATATACAAATATAATTTTTATAGGTTTTTATTGAAAACTGACATTAATTATTTAACGCACTACAAATTACAAAATTAGTATTAGGTACACATTTACACTTGCAAGTTGCAATGTTAATTGTTAATTTAACTTGACACATAGTTGTTATACAATTATAAGGATAAGGACATTTATCTAAATTATTATAAGTATACATTACATAATTACATTTTATTATCTAATTTTATTTTATTTTGTTTTAAAATTAATAGCATCTCAAATATATCATCACCTAATCTATTCCTACGAGGAGTTAAAATTAGTCCACCCATACTAAATATCCTTTCAACGGGGGCAGATGAAGGAAGTATATTTTAAAAAGATTTCTTTTATGGCAGGGTACATATTTAATTGCTCATAGTTAGTGGTTGTGTCTTTAAAATAATTTGTGCATTCTGAATCAAATGTTGTTTGCGATTGAGTATTTATTTTTAAAAAATCAAAGAATTCGTCCGAGGCAGAGGATTTTTTTTTCAGTAAGTGTGAACTGAATTTCTGATTCTGAATTATTAAGATTTTCTTGAAATCCGGAATTGTTAAGTTCACACAATAATTGCGTTTGACAGAATGCTGTTTCATTTTTAAAGGGGGTAATTTTCAACCACCATAATTTAAATTTTGGGTTAGAAATTGTGGATAACAGGTATGGTCGACTACTAAAATTTTTAATATCCATTATATTAGAGAAACGTCTTGTAAAGCCGTTCAATAAACATTCTCTTAATTTAGAACAAAATGTCAGTTTTGTCATTGCTTCTAAGCTAGCTTTAATTTTGAAAAGTGTTGGCAAAACAGTACCTAACTGACAAGTTTTTTCATCTTGAAAAATATCTATTGCAACGGCTATAGGTTTTGTAACAGAAATATATTCGTTTAAAAACACAAAATCTGACAGTTGGAACACGTCTAATTTTAATAACTTACAAACATCACTTAATTTTGCTTCAATATTAATTAGTTTAACAAATGCGTCATACATGGAATTCCAACGAGTAGGACAAGGAACTTTCAATTTGACACCGCAAACATTTTCTAACTGATCCGACGCCTTAGTTGACCTACTCACTAAATTCCATAAAGAATAAGCTTTCCCAAAAACAGTATCGTACATTTTTTTATACCTTATGTTTTCAAATGCTTTAGCTGCATCTATCGTAATTACAAGGCTGAGTGTATGCGAACAACACTTAAAATGTTCGGGCAAAAGCACGTAAGTACTGTCAGTATCAAAAGCAGGTAATGATTCACATCTACATCATTTTGATTTTGCAACTCTGTTAATTCGCTATCGCTGCTCTTATTACATATAGAAGCAGTAAATACGTTAAAAGCTTTATTAAAGTTGCTTGCGTTATCTGTTACCGTTCCTGAAATTTTACCGAGATTTAATTTGTATTCGTTATGAATTTCACTTATTAATTCCGCAATTCTGTCAAATGTGTTCAAATTTAAATCGCCTACAGCTTAATGCAAAAGATTTACGTTGGAAGCTATTACTATCGATAAAGTGTGCAGTCATACCAAGATAACTTTTGTTATTGGTGCTCCAAACATCTGCAGTTGTACAGACGTATTTGGTTTTATTTAATTCTTCTATTACAGCACCAATAACTGCTGATTTCTCTTCTTCTAATTTACTCTTGAGCGTTTTTCGGTCACAAGGTTTTTGCCAGAAAGTCCTTCTACTAACCTAATAAATGCGGGTTTTCGACTGTACAAATAGGTCTCATCTCTTCAATTATGTAATCTAAGACGAGTTTGTTAACCGAGTTCTTTGTGGTAGAACTGGTAGATCGTTGAAAAATGTTAGTCTTGTTGAAATTCTTCATTGATAAAATTTCGGTTTTATTTTTTTGTTGTCTTTTCTGCATCGAATTTGCTAAATGTTACTGGATGCTTTTCTAGAAAAAAGGAGAAAGTGTATGTTAATTTATAAAATTCAGATTGAAGTCACTTCAAGTTTCAGTCAAAATTTAGATAACACCAATTTTGAAAGCGACTGAATCCCATCTTTTATGAATACAGGTATCATAAACATTTAAAAAGTTTTTGATGCATTAGGGACTTTAAGAAATAAATCTCAACCTTTTGTAAACGTTCTTTTACACACGAGAAACTAAGTATTTTGCAACAAAAAAATACTTTACGTAATTCATATAGAATTTAATAAGAAAAATTAAGTCTACAAATCACGTTTTGATATATCAGATGATGTATTTCGTAAGAATCCAATAAATGATACTAAAATTCTGCCAAAAACTATATTAATACATACCTTCATATGCCGAATAAAATTTCCTGTTGAAGTCACATGACCTGGTATTTGTGCGGGACAAATGGGTCACTATCTTGTTGTCACATTTTGATAAAATTTTATAAAATTTACCGCTTAAGATTGGCGGAACTTCTATTAATTCAGCTTCGTCACCCATTGTTGATCTAACTAACAATTAACAAATGTGCTTTACTTAAAGTCGTATTCTTAAGAACTGAAGACAAGATTGTTGTTTTTCTATACCTCCTTTTGTTCGATTAAATTAGCAACAGGGAATTCCAGTTCCACTTAACTTAAGTACCTACTTTAATGGATGGATGACCCCATTGTCATTACTCATTAAGTCATTAGATTAGCACTTAGCTGTCATTACCTGCCTTTGTAGCTTTGGGAAACAAAACAACCGACGGAAATGTTAACAAGAAATGAATAGTTCTATTATAGGTTCTATTTAAAACGACTTTGTACTAATTATTGAAACACTTTTGCTATCGCACATTATTCCTTTAATTGAAGTATATTTCTAATAACAACGGTATGATTAGTATCTTTAAACTCAACACATCACATCAGCCGAGTTTAAATTATTTATGAAAACTAGCATGACTACAATAAAATCTACTTCACATATTGTATTACTAGGTACAAACAATAATTTTACTTCTATATAGTATCATCCGTTATAGATGGCTGATATCGACATTTTCAATAAACCCACACATTTCCATTTAGTTTGTTATTACTTTTAAACCAGCCCACTAAAATCGTTTTTTCCTTATTCTTCAACACAATGTCATCCTCAATATCTGTTTTTAATTTTATTCTTTCTTGTATTGCATTAATTTGTAATGATATTAAAAAAAACTTGAGCGTTTAACGCTGTTACGGTGTCACAGTCGAAACCGGCGTAACAAATAACGGGGTGCATGCCGACAGCTCAGTGGTTGCGGGTGAGGGTGTAATGCGGTTTTGCGTGTAGAGTGTATAGAATAACATAAGTCACAATAGAGAAAGTTATACATAAGTGGGCGCCAAATTGAGATTAGGGATTATTTAACGCACAAATAAACGCTAGTAATCTATAGCAATATTCCCAACAAACGAGAAACTTGCTTACCTTTTCGTAACGTCATCAACGAATTACTGTACCTGTGCTTTTGTAAAGGCTTCAAAATATTCGCACGGAATCAAATAAAAGTAGCTTGAGGCTAGACTAGTCGTAAAGGTTATCAAACTTATTTACTCAAATTTTACCGTTAGTTTCATCACTGTAATTCTATTTCCAAAAATCTTAATCTTAGTAAAATAAAATAGCAAAAAAAAACAAACAGTGAAATCTCTTATTAAATGATCAGCTTTAAAGCTGTCCAAAACACATATAATGTTACATACATCAATGAAACAATACCGGAGTTCATTAATACTATATTGTAATAATAAAAGATAGTCAGTGAGTATAATGTACAATTATTAAAAAAAATACAGCCAAATAAATTCTCTTCCGACGGAACGTAATGCCCAACCTTTTTTGCTTAAAATGTCAATAATAAAAGCAATTAATGGGTTGAATCTTGAGTTCAAAATTCTTAGAACCAAGTATTTCTAAAACTTCTAATTATCCCTTTTATCATCATATTAAACACATAGAAAACATAAATTTTAAATAATATTATCAGTGCAGTGCAAAAAGAAATAATAGTACACAATAGCGGAAGATCACAAGGCGGTATGAACGCACTTTGGTTACTGGCATGTTAGCCTGAAGGGCATCTAATCAGTACTACGAAGAAAGCGTGTTCACCTGCCTGATACAGTTCTAAAATTTTTAATGAAATTACAAAAACAAAAAAAAGTAATTACCATAAATGTTCACATATTGTCAGTCTAACCCTTTATTTCCATCTCATAGCGGCAAGGCAATTACTGTACGATTGACCCTTCTCAATTAATTGGAAAATTATCATTGGAATCTTCAATTAAACTTTTTTATTAACCGAACCCGGCATTGAATAAGAAGTCTCATCCATAACAGATAATCACAATCGCAAATAAATAGCGAAATTTTTAAGTCTAATTCAGGCGTCCTTTTTAACCAACTGTTTCACCTGGGCAGTCATTAACTTATTTACACGAAACCCTTTATCATTAATACACAGAATTTGGCGCAGCAAAATACCATACACGGCACATTTATTTCTATCCGCTTAGCACAGAATTACGACAAAGATTAGGGAAATACTAAAATAAACACTCTGCCTTTTCAATGGCAACGAAAATGTTACGACTAATCGACAAACAAACCAAAAATTTCCCCATGGTAGGTGAATCCTGTCTATAACCTACAAGCGCAAGGGAGTTAATTTCCTCACGATATCTTCAGGTAACACCGGGTAGAATGTAGGTAAACCTCCGATCTGTGCCTAACTCTCATTAAGTAATCGCTAAATTTACGTCATCTTTTAACCGCCACTTTAAAAAAATATTCTATACCAAAACTTCACAATGGACACTTCTCAGAAAAAACAAACCTGATACCTAGAATTGAGACACAAACATCCTGTTTTTTCAATAAGAAACCCAATTGTACCAAATAAATCTTCTATAATTTCCCCATTATCAACTGAATCCATAAATGAACTGGTAAGATCGAAAGTACGCAGAGGTATTTACCTGCAACTGCACCTTGTCGCTATCAGACACGATAAGAAAAATAAATATTAAGCCGGTACATAGTAGGTTCCTTAAAACCCTCTACAACCATAATGAAGTTTAGTTTCTTTTAACGAAACTGCGATAACAAACATTAAAAGAAACGTTACGGTAATCTAACGTTAATTTAAAATCCTACATATGATATCCAAATTAACTAGTATTAAAAAAAAATTCTACGTAGAATTCATTCACACATGCCAACGCTCGTTTAAAACCATCAACATTCTTTTCAGAAACATGAGTTTCTGGCAGAGGATCAGCAGTATATAATTGACCTCATTGTCAAATTTTTAAATCTGTAATAGCATACGTTGAAATATTAAGGATTTTATAAAGATAGTAAACAAAGCTAAAATATCTGTTTGAATAACCACTTTCTTACTAAAAAATAATGGTATAAAAACGATTTATACCAAAATGGATTGCAAGAAGTTCTTTCTTAATTTGTGCGCAACGAACCTTTACAGTTCGATTTACTTACATAAGGACAAGGTAAAGCGTTTTGTAAAAGTATGGCAGCTAAAACTAATTTTGAACTGGCAGCTGAAGTAACACTTTGTTTATTTATATAGAAAGAAATTGTACAACTGGCTCTGAGATTAATAGTTATTTATGTGTCAATGGCGTAAAACAGGTGTTTATTGATCGTTACGTGTAAGAGTCCGAACCATTAGACGAGGGTTATTAACAAACGAGGTTCATGAATGCTGTTTGGACCTGAAATACACAGAAAATATTATGCAAGATCGTTTCAATACCATTTATTAATAAAGATGTATTCTATTTTTTGTTTCATCTCCTGTGAACCGCTGTTTTAATTTATATGAATAAAATAATTTGTACCCGTTATACAGAACATAGTTATCCTAATGTGGCTAGTAAGATGGGAAAACAATAGGTAGCCTGTATACATACATTCGTGTTATCATAGCAACTAAATCAATAAGACCACAATAGGTAATCTCCATCTTTATCTACTGCCAACTTCGCGTGTTGTAAGCTCCACAGTGTATTTTGAAAGACGTATTGGGAGGTATTGTAATCGGTCGGCGAAATTTCGAGTGCGGCACTTTAATTTTTGTGAATGATCGCAAAACAGAAAATAGATAGAAAGTAGATCTCAGCGTGTTATTAAAGAGGATTAAATTTCCTTTAAAATGAGCTCCCACATTTGCTTTACCGTAAGTTCAAACATGAAAGTTTCAAAATGTATGTCTGTCTGTATGTGTTCAAGCGCGATAGCGTCTAGAAAGATAATCCCACCGCCATGAAATTTGGTATCCAGGTTCGGACCCATGAGTAGACGAAATGAGCGAAATCTGTCTAGTCAAAATGGAATTCCAGGTTTCGACTATTATAGAGTGTATATGGTAGCGCAGTGACAGCGCGTTTGGTTAACGTCACGGCGTCTCGGGTTTAAGACGCACAATGCACGAGGTTTTTTAACCTTATCTTATTAGACGTGTTAAGGCACTTCTGACCATTTGAAACGATTGTTGGAAAAAAAAATTTTTGGCCCTTCGGTCAAAAATGTTCGAATTTTTTTTTCATTTTTACACGTTTTGAGACATTTATGATTTTGGGAAAAAAAATTTTTCGAAATTCTGTTTTTGCGTTTTTAATCGTTTTAAGCCATTTCTGACCATTTCACATGATTTTTTGTAAAAAAAAATAAATTTTAAAATGTCAGAATTCGTATTACTTTTTTTATTACTAAGTAGAATCTATGTCATTTAGGAATGATATAAACAACTGTTGTTTTCGTAACGACGAAAGTTAACTATGGAATACATGTAAAAATGATAACCGCATTAATAGAAATATATGGGTAACAAGTAGATTTATATGTTTATAAAATTTTACTTTTATGCATATATTTACACGTTTTCAATTGAAGAACTAAATAAATGTATACTGGGTGATTATGTTTATTTACTTCCTGTGATCAACTTTTTCGATCGTGATTATTTTTGTTTAGTACGTCAAGATTTATAATTATTTAAATAATAACTTAAATTTGAGATAATTTGTATTGGTCGTCATATTTAATTGTTTCTGTCGAAGTATTACGATTTTTTTAATAAAACAATTTAATGATATGGAAAAACTGTACATTTTTAGTAGCAACAAAAAATACAGTACACTAATTATAAAACGCATCAAACTCTTTCAATTTTACTTGTTAAAATTATCAATTACACTGTTTGTGAGGTCATGTGTTACACACATCAGATTTTTAGTATGTAATGCAGAGTAGTGAGTAGTAATAATTTCCGGAAATTTTTTATTTCTGTGTGAACTGAATGTGAATTCTGATATTAAAGAAAAATGACATTTATTTTACCGCCTGCGGGGGCTGAAGTAGTTCGCGGGTGGTGATGTCGTAATTTTTTACCCGCTAAATTGATTCATAAAATGCAGTTGCATAAAATATTTTTTATCTTCTCAAACGCACCGTTTTGAGCTTTTGAATTGAATTGAATATCTAGAACATGTAGCTTTTGTTGAAAATTTCAAAATAAATTGACTAAAATACGTTAATATTCGAAGTAGTCATTGCGCATCTTATTACAAGATGGTTTTAAATAGTATTAATATTTTAGTTTGATTTGAGTATGCGCTTTTTTTAAATATATGATTCATATAATTAATTTAGGATGGACCAAATTGATGTTTTCTTTTATTGAACCCTTACTTTTGTTGGAAATTTCCAAAACAAATTTGTCTTTTATCTTGCTGCTCTTTATTTTTACTTCGAATGGAGCAAACAGTTTTTAACAACTACACAAACGTTTTATAAGCTTCCTCATCTAAACAATAAGGTGAAAACCATTTGTACATTAGCAAGGTTCCCAGGGCCTTCCTCTAAAGTTCAGACAATATTCGCGCTTCATACCTTTATTTAAAGAGAGCATAAACATACAAATTCTAAAAGAACCATTTGATTTTTCAACATGGACCAAACCATTAGTATTCCCGGCAATAACTCTTCGATACATAATTTATACTATAAATTTCTCATTTCGATTTATGTTTAAAATTGTCTATTATGCTTTATTTTATAAATAAACAAAACTGATCGGTAAAAAAGGTCTTATTTATGGTGTGTTTTTATACAATTTTACAGTTTTGAACAATTTTTATTATACAGCGCGATCCAGATTGATTGTAGGGATTGTAACTCCGCTACAGTCATATTGTTATCAAAAATGTATTCTGGAAACTGTAAGTTGCTTATCAAAACTTTCAGCTGCTGGGGCCATGAGCGTGCGTAAATACGCATGTACAAACTGTCATAATTTTCTTCCTTCTGTTCTTGTCGTTTCATTCGAGGTTGAGGTCTCGACTCGAAAACATCAACTTTAGATCAACTAGCCAGTCTATTTGGAAAACGAAGATACCGTCGTTTTCACGACGATGGAGCAGAGCATCAACAGGCGCCGCTACCAGTAGTACCTGGAGGAGAGGGTAGCTCGGGAGAGCTGCTGTCACCGACGACGGCCCAGGAGCTCCGGGATCTCCAGGCACCACCAGCGATACCGTCACTGCTCGATCTACCGTTCGAGAGAGCAAGCAGCGACGTGCCACCTGCCGCCACCGTACAGAGCAGGAGGCGGCAAAAGAAGACGCGACCGCCACCTTTAGAAAGCATCACCGCCCTAGAAGACACGCTGTCCACCTCCGCCGCGGCAGCCGCAACCGACAACGGCGAAGAAGAGGCCCGCCCCGGATCTACCAGCCCCGACGACTTCGTGCTACAAAGGAAGAAGCCGAAGAAGACCAAGAAGGTTCGACCGTCTACGCCGCCGCCCACGGACAACGGATTCCAGGCCCTGGAACCCTACACCGACAGCCCTGCAGCAATGGAGCAGACTACTCAAGAGGACATCAGGGAGAAGGTGCCTCCGGTAATCCTTCGTCAGAAGAACTGGATCGCGTTCTCCCGAGAAATGGACCGACAGCGGATCGCCTTCACGAGGGCCAAGGCCTTCAGCGAGGGAATCCGGATTCAGCCTGCCTCACTCCAGGACCGAGATAGGCTGATTAGGTATATGGATAGGTGTGGTACTCCGTGTCACACCTACCAGGCAAAGAGCGAGCGATTTGCCAAGGTGGTGATACGCAGCGTGCCCGTAGAGCTATCCGAGGTCGACGTTAGCTCAGAGCTGAAAACGCAAGGTGTTAATGCTCTCTCTGTTTTCAGGATGAACAGCGAGGACGCCCGATCCCCCTCGTGATGGTGGAGTTGCCGTCCGAGGACGACAGGAAGAAGATCCGGGAGGTGCAGCACGTCGCCCGCCTCCGAGTCACCGTCGAGGATTTGCGGCGGAAATCCGGCATCGGGCAGTGCCACCGGTGTGAAGGTTTCCGTCACGCACAGCGTTGCTGCAGGGCGGCAGCACGCTGTGTCAAGTGCGCCGGCGATCACCACAGCAGTGAATGCACCAAACCCCGTACAGACCGGGCAAAGTGTGTTAACTGCGGTGGGGACCACCCTGCCAGCTACAGGGGATGCCCGAAGTTCCCTCGACCTCCGCAACGGAAGAAGACGGAAGAACATCATAGACCGAAGAGGACACCGCCGACAGCGGCGCCTTCTTCAACCCGGACCGGCGTCAGTTACGCCTGAGCGACAGCAGGCAAGGTTGAGAAGGCGGAAGTACCGAGAACGGCTCCCGCCGCTGTCGTTACCCCGCCTGCCCAACCCGCCTTAGGGTTCGACGCCATATTGGGCCTCCTCGGAGGTCTCGATATGTGGAGAAGGCCCTACCTGTCATCCGCAAGGTGGCAGCGGCGCTCGTTCAGGCGCAAACTGCGATGGACCTGTGGGGAGTGATCCTCACGCACGGTTCAGAGGTGGTTGCCCTTTTCGGATAAGCATACAAAGGTCCGGAGCGAAGTCTGGTGCCCCAGATAAGTATATAGTAGCGACAATTTAATTTATTCTGTTCTGTTAAAACCGACAATGTTTCGCACAACTAACACATTTATCTTAGATACGCAGGGCATCAGCAACCAGCCACAACCGAGTGACAACAGATCAGTCCACATCTCCAACATCCAACAACACCACATCTCCACAACACATCCTTTTTTTTTACGAACGACCAACAATGCTAAGCACAACACTATCAACAGGCAATCCACAACCCAACAACTCCACAATCCGCGCGCTGAAGAGGAAGAAGATTCCTGAGCAGCGCACCACCAACACAACAATATACACATTTATTATTATATTTTAGTTTTAAGTGTGATATGTATATACAAAATGAATTGTTAATATCTAAAATTTTTAATAAACTTTGTTGAAATTGAAATTTGAATGAAATCTTGTCGTTTTATTTGTCATTTTATTGTTCCTGTAATTCACGTAAAATCTGTCTTTTTCAAGACAAAAACTACTTGATTGATTTATCTGGTAAGTAAATAAATACAGAGCTCTGTTTAGAACAAAAATAAAATGCTAATAATTTTTGGGTTATAATTGTTAGTGGCATGTTTTCAGATGAACACAATAAATTTATTTTGGAAGATTATTTGCGGTCTGGGTAACGAGATGAAGGTGCTGTCTGAAAATATTCCCAATCTTTTGCTTCGAAGGATTCCAACAACGGTTCCCCAGCATTGACGTTATCTACGAAATATTCACACAGCATGTTCGTCGAATTGTTTAACATTTTCGTGACACTGGCTCCGTATCCAAAGGTAACTCTTTTGGCAGAAGACCTGTACTTGACGATGAAGGCTTAGAAGATGTTCGGGGGCGATTTAAAACTAGTCTCAATTAATCTTTAAGAGGATTGTCTGCTCAAAGTGGTAATTGAGTAAAATTTGTTTTTATTACTAAAGGTTGATTATTTATTAATTGTAATTTTAGGGGTTTCGTAGCGAACATGCCAGAGGGCTTTTAAAAATTTGTAAATGCACCCGTAAAAAATGTCTGTATTACAAGAATTGCAGCTAACTGATTTTGAAAAGCGTCGAACGTACTGTACCTGGTTTAACGAACATCTCAATAACAATGATGTTTTGGATATATCATTTTTCAGTGACGAGGCATGATTCCATCTAAGGGGCTATATAAATTCCAAAAATTACCGAACCAGGTCAACTGAAAATCCCCATGTATTCGTTGAAACTCCATTACATCCAGTTAAAACTGGAGTTTGGATTGCCACGTTGAGAAGGCGAATAATTGGACCAATTCTTTTTAATAAAAATATAAATGCCGAAAACTATCAACAATTAATTCTAAGTCCTTTTATTGAACAACTGCACCATGACGAACTTCAAGATGGGTATTTCCAGCAAGATCCCGCAACAGTCCACACGGCCCGTGCTATGTTGGCATATTTATCACAATTTTGGGTGATAGAATAATGCAAAAATCGATGGGCACCACGATCTCCCACGATCATTGTTTTTGTAAAACTATCTTCTAACTTTTTCAACTTCCGTGTCATTGCTTTTGCTTCAATTTCAATGCCAAATTGTTCAAAATTGTGAATTTTTTTATTTATATATAAAAAGGCTAAATTATCGCATTATTCTATTGAAGATGGAAGGCTAAAAGCACCTTCTCCAATATTAATAAAACTTCTGGAACGTGAGGAACTTTTCTGCCTCTTCTTCTTTATTTAATTCAGTAGCTAGCAAAAAACTCTGCAGTTGGCAGTTATTAGCTACATTACCGTTAAGGCTTAACGGATCAATATCTTTGTTTTCTGCTATATTATTGAACTGCACTACGTATTGGTTATGCTTTTGGGAAAGTATTTTATAGTTACAATATTTATTTCAAGGGATATATTTAATGTATTCAATTGTATTCAGAAAGCTAAAATTACATATTTACACAAGTAATCTATATGTGTACCTGACAAAAACACCACTGTTTTGTGCGCACTACTTTTATTGGAAGTATTAACGAAGATGAGTCTGGTGTACATTGTTAGTGCTGTGTTAGCACCTTGTAACGGTTTAATTTTTACTTAACAATAAATTTCAGTATATTCATGAATAGTAAACTTTTTTAAAAATAATTATTTTAAGCCACATTTAGCATAATAGATGTCTAGTGATATCAATTTTGAATTCCAATTCAATAGCCTGTCCCCTAGGCCAAATTTTATCATTGCTAGGTACTTTTGAGCATTTTTCTGGTTTCATTCTATTTTCAACAATTTTTGGTTCTATTTAAAAATTCGTGCCATGTGGTGTACTTGAAGCGGTAATTCTGGATAAATCTCGTGCATCCACATATAAAAAAAAATTGAATACAGGCTTATATTAATTAATTTAGTAATTACCTGCCTGTACAATTAGACTTCGGAAGTTCCGGATAACAGTTGGCACGTTTCCTGTCTGGCCGCCTATCAACTCAGGTAAAAGTATAAACCAACTGCTCAAATTGTTCCTGTTTCATTCATGTATTTTAGGCCACGTTTAACAGTGAACTATTCAAGGTTCCCGACTCTTGCTTCTACAAACAATAATTTAATTATTAGAAATACAAATTCAATTTACGACCGACAAATCCAGACCGAACCCCTTACTAGAAGGTGTGCGATTGGTAACTAATATAACAAAAACCCATCTTCTTTGCTCTGTGACTCGATTCTACCTTCACCGTTCTGTTCTTCGTAGCAACAAACAGGTCAGATCAGTATAATTTATAATTTATTGTTACGAATAAAACCATTGTGCAACTCATACCTTAAGAGGAACGCTTGTGGATTGTGTTGGATTGCTGGAATTTAATACCACTATTCACGTTGTTAAATTAAACATTGAGGTTACGTACCTTTTCATTTTATATAGATAATATTGGTTAGCTTAACGATTAAATCATATTTCACTGATCTTATGTTGAAGTTCAGTTGAAGTCCTTTTTGTTGTAGTTTATAATATAACTGTTAAATCTATTAAAAGAAACGAAATGTATTCACCATAAAAAAAGACACATCCAACCCTAGGTTATTGTGACTATTGTACCGCATTTTGTTTATGTACGCTTCTTTTGCTATTGTGTTTGATATACCTTCAGTACCATTGTAACAATATTTTTTTTGTAGATCATTTACGGTAGTACAGTCGGAATTCAATTGCCGGAAGTCAAGTTTTTTTGTTTATTCAGATAGGAAGGGGCTACGCAGAGTTGTACACTGAATTTTTTTCCTTGTGTAGCTTACAATTAAGTCATTATTATATATTTTTTATTTATTTAGGTGCGCAGTATGCCTACGTTAAATCGATTCAATAAATTACTGTGTTGACCATATTTTTTTTGAATGCATAAATTAACTTTTTTTATTTCAGCTTACTGATAAGTTCTTTAAACGCTTTGTTTGATTTCTACCTGCCCTGTTATTTAGTATCTTTCCACTTATCAAGTCACTTTCACTGGCAACCAATTCTGATTGCTTACTACACATAAAAAGGCATTTTTTTTACCAATTCAAAATTTCAAACTTTATTTTACACTTTGCAGAAATTCCCATTTATAGTTTTATTAAATATAGTATCACTTACTCTCACAATATTGTTTCTTTTATGCCCTTTTCAAGTTTAGGGACCTAAAGAAAACTTGTGGCGCCTAACCTTTTTTTTTTCCTTAAGCTCTAAACCACATTTATTTAGTTGCCGCATATCTGCCGCCCACACCTAAATTGCTCAAGATTACCAACTGCTAGCCTGGCCGAGTATATTCTACGGTAAACACCGTGGCAACCTTTTAATGGTTTATATAATGCATTTATATAACCACCAGGCTTTTTAGACCTTTTAGATCTAGCAAGACCGCCTTTCCCAAGAATACAGCATTTCATGGACAAGCCATCAAGTACACGCGCCATTAATACAGCACTGACGAGGGCACCGGAGTGCTTACAATAAGGATAAAGAGCAAAACGGCAGATCTTTCTGCACTCAGAACGCAAGCGCCAACGAGGTACTCAGATCCCGCTGTTAGTGTTTTTAATACAGAAGGGAACTAACAGCACACAAAGAAATATTTTCTTGATAACAGCCTATCATGATGACATAAGATATAAAGCACTAATGTTGTTAGTGCTTTCCATAAGGGTAGAAGCCTTTTACTACAACAGGGGTACCACCTTAGCGAAAACGACCACCCGTGATGATGCAGCATATACTGTACTAAACGGCATTAACGATGTGCCTAGGTCAGTGGTTAGTGTTTCTAATAATGTTGAAATATCAGCATTATATATGTGGGCGTCGCAAAGAACTGGCCGTGTTGGTTTTATCCATAAAGGAAATACTATCGACGTGTACAAGTTTTATCGCTAGTAATTCTTATAAGAATAAGAAAGCAGCACTGCACAAGGGGAAATGGTTTCTCAAAAAGGACTTAATGCTCTAAAGACACTAACTAAGCACTAACGATGCGGAGAGGTCATGTGCTTTGCGCCTTTGGGGCACATGATAAACAAATTATCGTCTAAACTTAGCACTGACGTGAGTATACTGTTTCTACTCTTGATAGTGTTAATAGTATCTACCATTTTCTTTCTTAGACTTGTTTTTTGCAAAACCTTACGTTGTTAAGCACTATTTCAGGCAACTATGCTACCTTAAGTTTTGTAAATTTACATTTTTGCTCTGGTATTTTTAATGTGAAAGAATAGTCCATCATCATCAAAATTTGTATGTACCCAAATAGTGCCTAATTGTGTGTTCGCTACCCACACTCTTTCTATACTTTTCCCGAGAAGAGTTGTGCTAATTCCTCTTCCTTCTTTATTTCCTGCCAAATTGAAACAAAATTCCGTCAGTAAATTTAAACTTTGAAAGCATTTTTTATCTCGTAGTAACAATATATGTACAAACCCAAAGCCAAACGGATAATTAACGTGAGTGAAAACAGATTCGTAATAAACAAGCTTTCCATATTTTGATTATTGAGTTCTGGATATTGTCCTCCCATTTAACCATTGTTCTAGTAAAATCGACTACAAGAGCATGTATTAAAAAACACAGGTACTATAAAAATTACTTAATAAGTTTTACTAAGTAGTATTGTCTGCGGATTCAATCTATAGAATTGGAGCCTAATTTATTCCCCTCATCATATGGTACAACTAACTCCAGTAATCGTTACGAAAGCAAACAAACTGTGTTTAATCCCTACTATTCCACTGGAATCGATTATTTGAATAACCCAGTTGTTATTCGTAATTTCTAATTAATATACAGAAGGGGTAGTTCCAAGTATGATGCAATCAAGAAATTTGCATCTTTTATTGTGCATCTTCTAGAATTAATAATGAGTTTAAATTAAATAATATATTTTAAAATGCGGAGAACATCTTCTACTTATTAAAATGAAAAGAGAATATAGTGAGAAGCGAAACTTTACTCTTAGAAAATTAAGAGAAGTTTATTTCGCATTATACCTACACAAGTGGTTGCTGCAATTGACTGATTCACTAAGAATTAGCTCAATTAGGTCAATTATCTACTATATAATATAATAAAAATTGGCATGCTTGAGTCAAAACACAAAAAAAAAAACTTGTTCAATTAAAACAGCAAACGTTTTCAGTAACCTCTTAAAATAATATATTAATTTACCAGAAAGGAGGTTACATTTAAGCTTATTCTATTAAGAAGTCACCTTTAAAAGTATTATACGAAATGTTCAAAAGTTTCCAGTTTTCCACTTCAAACTTTGAGCTATAAATTCATACTTTTTCTTAAAGTAAAGCCTTTATTTCAATCGATTTAATTCTAAAACATAGTTTATAACAAACTTATTTTAAAAGAAATATGACGTTAATAATAAGAGATGAAATTTTTTTCTTACAACATTAATCATAAATGCTTTCGGTGGGGCTCTATTTAAAAAATGAGCGTTTAAGAATTTCTTAACTAGCTTCATTAGAAGTAAAGCGTAAAGTTTCCGAGAAACGCTGAAAATTTGCTATTTATTTAGCTTGACAGAAAGAGAAAGCAGTTCAAAGATGTTCTTTAATCACGTTCTTTACCAAATTAATATAATTCACCAACTAATTATGCTAAAATTTAAAGGAATTTAGAAGGATTACGAAAGCCAGTGGTACTAGCTTGTCGGAAAAGCAAACAACTCGCTTACAAAGCAAACAATTCATAACTGTTTACATTCTATTAACTTAAAATGTTCAACGTTCTTAACCAATTTGGCAAACAAAAATTTTAAATCTATATTAAAAGCACTTGTGTGGTAATGTATTTTATTTTAACAAAGCAGTAAATCTGAAGCATATATTTAAATTCAGTTTTCAGTATATGGGAGATATAAAAGTTTCTTTCTGCATCAGTAATTTGGCCGTGTTCGGAGGAAGTCCAACTTAACTAAATTATGAGGACGAGGAACGCTTTATTTGCGGTATTCTTTAACGATGCGTTCATGTTTTATGTAACACTTGATAGCTTCGACTTCAACTTCCCTTAATAAGTACCCAGGAGAACAAACTCCTCGATTTCAATTTCTATTACCGTATTTCTATAAATAGACGGCATAGAAAAATAAGACATGAATGAATCGAAGCCTAAGAATTGCATTTAGGTTAGTCCAAACACTATTTCTATTAATCAATGCTACTTTTACTTGTATTGTTAGACACACATCAAATTGAGTTAAAATTAAAGGTTGAAGACGTGTTGTACAAACATGTTCATTACTGCATTTTTACATAATGTTGTTATTGGTTACTTCTTGAAGTTTGTGTCGTGTCATTTCCTTCGTTAACACTGCAATGAAAATACCAAAAGTAACCACATCTGTGAGTAAAATAAGTAGCACGCGGTGATTGTGATACCATCGACCGGTAGTACTTTCAATTCTTATTAAAAAACATTCTGAGTACGTCCAGATATTTCCTCGATTCAAACTTTTCAGTTTCTAAAACAGCCATATACAGTTTCTTAAATGGTGAATTTGTTTTCAAAAATGAAATAATATACATTATTCCATCAGAATAAGTTTTAAACTTCATAAATCTGTTTAAACGATACAAAATAAGGTGCAAACCAAAAAGTGATTTGAGCATTAATCGTAAGCACAGGAGTTTCTTATACCTGTGTCATCTTGCTTAAACAAATAAGATAAAGTCTACAGTTATTTGTACAACTAGAAAAGAAGGTGGTGTTTTTCAACTCGTGTTTTTTTTTGAACGAGACGAGACACAATTTTTTCTGAAACTACAAACAAAATTGAAAAATTATCGTAATGCAATAATAAACTTTGCTACATAACTTGTCATGTATGTAGTAAGTAATTTATGGTAACTATGTTATTCATTTTTTAGGCTAGTTTCTGGTTGTTTAATGGTTTAGTGGTTTTTTAGTATAAAAATGTTAAATTAATATTTGGGAAGTAGAAATTAACTAAAAAAGACTATTTTGTCACTTTTGTAGGTTAGGTGTCATTATTAACGCGGTAACATTGTTTTTATTTTCCTCGCCAGAGAGCAAAATTCCATTTTCCTCGGCCTTCTTAGATACGAAAGTAACTGTTTCTAAGACAGTTTCAGAAAAAAACATCTTGCCTACATTACAATGCTAGAATACATTTCCCGCAACGCGCTAGGCATAATTTTCTTTCTTATTTATACACCTATTCAATTTAAAACCAATAAAAAATAATATATACCAGCGTGACAATTTTTCAGTGCATTTTGCAGCGTAAAGAGAGTTACATCTTTTTGTTCCGATTTTTTTATAAAAATTTCATAGATACTTGGTGAAGACTTGTAAGGTTGTATTGACGCACCCTGTATGTAAGATGTTATAATGACGTGTATTACGTGTTTTGGGTACGGGTGTATTGAGTTTGAACGAAAAAAAAAATTTTTTTTGTGTATATGCATAATGTATGTGGGTGGGTGATACGCCACTGGCAATTTAGGAGAAATATTATTCAGTATGCAGATACGTGTATTTGAATGTCATAGAGACATTGGTGTTGGAATAAATAGATTCTGATGAATGTAAATGTGAAGAGAAATGTGTCGATGGGACGATAATGTTTGCTACTGTTGACTACTGGTTAAGGAATGGAATGTTGGAGGATAAAAGAGTAATCTTTGCCGGAAGATGTAAATATATAGGTGTACAATGTTTTAGGAAATATGTAGAGAAAGATTTGGTATGTTTAATTGTTGATTATAGAAAGTTCTCGTAATGTTGTGCAATCAGTCTTGAGAATACATGTACGTATATGGGATTTGAGACCTTAGACTGTACTTATTTTTGCAAATGTTGCGGAAGGAGGATGAGCGCATGTGAGAGATAAACGTTGAAAGTTGTGTAGTGGTCCAGAGTGGCCACTGAATGAATGTGATGACGAGAAATCGCTTCTCCATAAAGTAATTGTAAAATTTGCAGGTAAGAACAAACATGGCGATGTATTGTAATTACAAGCGTGTTTGTCCAGAGGGTAGCATCAGTCGGCATTAAGAAAGTTTGAGTGAATACCATTGGTGAATTTCGCGAGGAAGGAAGACATGTTTAAAGATGGATGGCTTGAGGTATAAATAGGAAAGTCAGAGATTGACGGGGGCTTGTTGCTTTTTGCTTTTTGCTTTTTGGTGAGAGCTCGGTGGAAGACGCGCGCGCGAGGTGAAGTGTGACTTCAGAATGGGTTGAGTTGGAGTTATATTTGTGAATAATATTGAAGGCAGTCATTGTTTAAACAACTGCGTAACCCGAAAGGGGATGAATCGTATAAGATATTCATAAATAAAACAATTAATAAGATTGAGATTGAAGATAAAATCAGTTTATGGTTTTGTTTTTCTTCAAGGAAAAGTGCGTAAGCAGATTTATAATAAGATAACAGTTGTTACGTTATAGTGTTGAGTGCGGCGCGTGTGCTTGTAATGATCCTTAGTTCAAATTATTTATGGAACCACCTTTAAGTGAACGAAATGTTCGTAGTAAATTGAGCCAATGTTAAAGTAATTTTATATGACATTAAAAGTTTATTTGTGTAAGGCAGGGCTTAATTGTCCTAAAGGTTGCGAGAAACTTTAAAGAGGCAACCAAACGTGTACAGTTTATTACGGTTTATTGGAGTAATAACCTCGTATAGTTGGACTAATTGCGAGTACCGAAAGGTGTTATACGTGTTATACCTTTGGTATTCTGGATGTACAAGGTACAAACAGGAAGTTTGTGACGACCCGTGTATTTCAGTTTTTTTTTTGTATAACTGTGGGTTACGTGAATGCAGTTAAATTTGAGTGATAAATTTTGCTTTGGAAATTTTGGTTTACGAGGTGTATTCAAAAAGTTTCTAATAACCTGGGTAGTACTAAATATATTTGAGTTTGTGTTGAATTGTTTGGGACGAGTGTTTGTTGTAGGACCCTCGTGTAAGAGTTTACTGAGTAAGCACAATCCTACTTTCCACGATCAAGTAGGGTTAATTCACACCCAGCTTAAGACAATTATTTTAGCAAATTTTCGATTGTGGTGGCGCCTAGAGACATATTTTCCCGGACTGAGCTGTTTGAGTATAGGTGTAAGGTGTTTGAGCGTATTAATCATTCACTTTACTTCTTATTTCGACCACGCTCATCTCCCTGTTAGCTGGCTTGGCAACCCTCTTACGTTAGTAAGCATACACGACGCCTAGTGCGGTTTGGACGTGTAACAGACTACTCGACACCCGTACTCAGAACTATACTATGACGTATCATTTCTATTAGTCAAATATGAATTCATAGTAACAAAAGTCAAGGTTTTGTTTTTGTTAACAGCAGTCAAATCATGCAGGTATGACATTTTAGAATTAATTATCAATAAGAAAAGCCTGTGTACTTTTACTAGTATGGTGGTCGTGACAATCACACTGAAACAAATTAAGATAATACGATTTCGAGCTTCTGGAATTTGACAAGAATACTAAAAGGTATCTCAGTAGTTCTGTCCCTGATGCTTTAGTAGTAGTCATTGGCGTTGTGGTCGCCGTTGTCGATGTCGTAATTGCTGCCGTAGTCATCGTCGCTGTCGTTATTATCCTCGCTGTCGTTAATGGGACATAACGAGAGACGGTATAATTCTTTTCTATACCCACAGAAATGTGAGGCGTGTCGCAATTCATGGGACAGGCGTCTTCGTTTAGTCGGTTTACAAAGAACTTTTCACGCATCTCGTGCACAAGGATGTAGTGCCATCGTGGGGAAATCAGCAGCAAGAGGTATTTAACCTGCTCAAGAAGGCGTTAGTGTCGAGGCGAGTTTGGCATTACATGATAGTGAGACGGAAACTGAGTTGCTTACTGATGCTAGCAAGTGGCTTTTAGGCGGAGAAACGCATAAGGCACATACAAACGGCGGTAGGAGCTCCTGGGCAAATGGCCTGTTGGATAAGTAAAACAGAGTAATAGTTAAGCTCTGGACTCTAAGTGTCCACGCGGAACATAGGTGAGATCCCCGAAGTATTTTGGGGCGTCAATTAGACGATAAACTCGAGTTTTGGATACTCTACTGAGTTGATGTTCTGTCGCGGCCAAGGTGTGGATCTGGCTGGCGATGACTAAATACAAGCTTATGGCATTGGCAGGTATGATGGTTCAGTTACAGGTACGGCGTCCTTAACATAAAGCGGGCATCTAGTCGAATTCTGGCACGTTGTATTATGTGATATCGCGTATAAGGCATGCGAATTGGTATTATGTAGGTGTGGGCCAGGCGGGTGCCAAGATAAGTAACAAATGGGGAAATAAATTTGATGGACAGTATAGAGTACAGAGGGTTTTACATAATGTAGGGAGGTAGGGATGAGCATGACAGACAGAAGATGGCGAGGGAACGGAAGATGATGCTTGGAGAATGATGGCGTACGGGCGAACTGATTGATTCATTTAAATTATTGCTTTCTAATGTTATTGTGTATAGTATATCGTTTAGACGAATTATTTATTACTAATCATATTTTGTGAGTGCTTATTCTGTTATTATTCCTAACTTACCATTAAAGGTTTAGACATGTATTACTGTTTGTTTTGATATCTTAAATTCGTTTGCTGTTTATGAATGTTCGGGGTTTAAATCATAGACGTATGTTGTATAAAAAGTCATAACCGCCAATATAAAACTTTTAATTCCGCATAATCTATAAAAGTCTATATTCTAATAAAAAAAACACATAAATCTAAACAAAGTTAGTTATTTTAAAACACTACTAAAGCTTATTGTGTAAGTAATTACAATTGACAAAACTCCTTTCACGGTGATATTTCCTTATATGGTAGGCTATGGAAAATGTTCTTTACGTTTGCAGTACTGAATAATGTGTCTTAAGAAAGAAAAGAATTCAATGACAGATTTGAAACTTTCCCCAAAAATAACTTCTGATTTGTTTAATAATTGCCTTTATTAGCATAATCTTTTTTAAATAGCACGAATGCCTCTAATGCCACTTACTTCAATAACTTTGGCATTTTGGATGTAATTACTAAGTATTTGTGACAAATATTTTTATAATGCAATACCGATGATATATTGATTATTCTCTGGTTAACTAAGAAGTTTTCTTTAATTTAATTTTTCTTAATTTAGTACTGCAAACATAAGTGAAAATTCTCAAGGCTTTTCTTGTGGCAGACATAGTGAACAGAGTGGATATTCGTACTTTTAGTCAAATATGTTTGATCCGGTAATACATTTGATCTCTGGATTATCGAATATGATTGACATAAAAAAATTACCAACGATAAACCACCCAGTCATATTCAATTACCCCGGGATCAAATGTAACACCGGATTAATTAATTTTTGTACAATCCATCCATACAATATTAAATTTAATATAATCAATACTAAAATTAAAAGTAAAAGTTTAATACAACTTACGTAACACATTCTTCGGCATATGAAAGGGACAGTGTGCTCAGCAGGAGCGACAGCAGGATAGCAACTACCTCCATTTCATTCACTTTCCGTGCATTGCTTTCATCTGCAAAAGACATAAAATATAAATTATAAGCACTCTCCATGTTTGTTAGGGAATACGTAATAAAAGTTGACACTTCTTAATTTAAGGCACCCTGCAACTAAATTTTGGCTTGGTTTTCGCGTGAAAAATGTATGAAATGTCCGCTTGACCTCTCCCCATTGATTAGTGTTTAGGGAGTCATATATGTATATACATACGGTTTAGTATGGACGCTAATAATAAGGGTAGTCTATAAAACGCGTTTTCTCCCCTTCTGAATGTACTACTTTATATCTAGGAACATATATGCGAATTCCCTTAGACGCTGACGGTAGTAAATATGCAACACTGCGTTTTTTTACCAAGCCCTCTTTAATATAAAGCTAAAGCTTGTTACGTGTTTGTGTTTTTAACCCCTAGCGGAAACAAACCGTTATTTCATCACTTAAAAATATCTATTGTTATGGTCAGTAAGGCAGCATGCTTTGACGTTTAAAAATGGTTTTAGTGTATAAAAACTGCCTTTTTTGCATGAAAAGCTAGAGCTTTATGAAAAATTCAAATTAGACTTTCTGTAGTAGAATTATAATGTATATTTGTTTGAAAAAGTAGTGTAAATATGTAAATATTTATATAATTTTTAAATTGTTTATCTTATGGTGAATTTTGCATAACCTTTGTTTTAAGGAAAATGTCTAATGGTTTTGGTTAGGTTTTTTTCAAATAACCATGTATATTTAGATCTTCAATTTAGTAGCTTTGGAATCTTAAAACGATTGGCTTTATTGCTGATTTAAAATTAGCTGTCTGCGATTTATGTAAACGTGAAGACAAAAGTTATTGCGCTTAAAACCCAATTTAGATAACCATTAGGACTTTATCTTATTGAACTTAATAAGTTATTAGAGCCTCTTACAATCTCATGCTAGTCATCTGCACTATTCAGCTGAATACGAAGTTGATATTTGAACAAATTAAACAATGGGAAGGGGTAAGTAGCTTAGCTAGGTACTGCTGTAATTAAAAACTGCCACAAACAAAATCTACTTCTAAAACGAAATGACTGACTTGAAATACTTATCGTTAATTGATACTAATCGCTTTTAAAAATGAATTAAAATAAAATAAATATATGAAATCTGAAAACGCAAATATAAGCCTGCTTCGATAGTTAGAGAACGATTATAAAAAGGGACACCACGGAATCTAATTTCATTTTAGTAAAGATAGCTAGATCTTTACTAGATTAAATATGATTATCACCTTCTATGGGACGAAGGTTAACAAAGAAAAATATCACGGTCACAACACAAATTTAACAAAACTTAATCAAACTATAGTGTAAGTCCAACGTTGTGAAAAACTTTAATTTTATATTAGTAGCAGCTAAAAACTTAACTTATCAATTGAATAGCTAGTTAAATCATAACAAATTTAACAAAGAATAGCTATTTTTGGTACAAGTACGAGCTCAGAAATATAATGAGTATATTCAATCTGATATTAATATTAACTATATATGTGAAATCAAAGCAATGTTGTGCTAACTTAACATACTTAATTGGTAAAGCATTTACTTCGAGGTTGAGGTGAAACAATTCTTTTGGTTGCATATTTCTTGTCTTTACAATAAAATTGTTAAAATAAAATTTAAAAACCATTTTAACAAAAAAGAGTAGTTTGCCCGATAGTGGTTACAACTCTCACTGCTTACATTACATTATTACATTGTTACAGATTTTTACTTTTTATCATTTTTGCCCATTTTCAGTTTGATATTTCAGCTGAAACTATGTATATACAGGGTAGGTGTCTACTAAGTGGACGGAGGATTGCTCCTTAACTATTAGAGATATCAAAACGAATTTTGGTGTGGTAATACACAATCATTGGACCTACATTCTAAAAATATCTAGGTATATACAGGGTGATTGACAATAATATGCCAACCTAAACCTGTGTTTTTTTAATGGAAGACCCTGTATATTTTTGCATTTTTAGATCCACCGTTAGATTTAGAATAAAATTATAGAAATTTGTATCTGTATCACCAACCGTTCTGAAGATACCGTCACTTTAGTACCAAAATAGACTTAACTTTGGAACCACGATGCGAGCGTTGTCACCGACTATTAATAATAGTCTACTAACAAACAAACTGGGAAATTTTTCGAAAACATGTAAAACTATACAGAATGATTAACTCACGCGAAATGTAATTTTTCTCCATTTTTTCAAATGCAACACCCTGTACATTTTTTCACATTTAGATTCCCCATGAAAAGTAGAGACTGCTTGATAATAGGATTCATAGCCATCAGACGGATCTTTCTTGAGATATTGATGCTTTTACGTAAAAATATTCTAAAATACAAATTTACTATGACAACAGAATTCAATAAAACGAATCAGGTAGGCTAGCCGCTCGTAATAAAGAGGAACAATTGCATCTATTGTTGCAACGTTTGTATAATAATTAAAGTATTGTTCCATTCGGTTGTGCCTTTTTGGATTGTTATTTTGTCAATTTTTGTATAAAATGAATTTTTCCAAAGAAGAAATGACCTTTATTTACAGTGAAGCTCAAAGAAATGCTTTACTGGCTCCCCGTTTGTACTGTCAACGATACCTAGAGATAAGACATCCGCAGAAAGAATCGTTTATGAATATAGCTGAGAGATTTATAAATTCTGTAAGTGTGTGTCATCCCAAGCGCGCAAAAACTAGCCCAAATGAAGAAATTGAGTTTCAAGTTGTGGCCTCTCTTATAGAAAATCCGCAAATTAGTACGCTAAGTACACACCTAGACCTCAATAGAAATACAGTTCGCAGCTTTATTAACTTCAACTGGATGGCGCCTCTCTACACTATGCAATCAACGTTAGGCAATATCTAGATAGAAATTATTCGATAAGGTGGATAGGACGAGGTGGTGTGCAAAACTAGCCAGCCAGGTCATCGGATCTTACGCCCCTTGATTTCTTCCTTTGGGGCTACGTTAAAGAAAAAGTTTATCAACATCCTCCCACCACAAGCGAAGATATGAAAAATAGAATTAGAGCTGCATTTCAATCCATTTCGCCTCTAATGTTGTTGAGTAAATCTTTCGTTTACCGCGCGAACTGCAAAGTGTGTATCCAGGCGCGGTCAGCATTTTGCACATTCGATTTGAATTTATGGTTTTATTCTTTTGTTTACTCGTTCAACTTATTAGAGAATTATTTTATTGTTTAGTTATTAATTAAGTTTTCCTATCAGTTAAAGAATTTATTTGCAATTCGTATTTTCTTATTTGCTCTGGATTTCGTTTTGTTTGTACTCGTCAATATTTTCGAAATATATTAGCCTCAGATTATCTCAATTAAGGGCCCGTCTTATAGCTAAGAAACCTGTTATCAATTAGTGTCTACTTTTGTGAAAAAATATACAGGGTGTTTCAAAAACACAGGTATGGGTCAATCACCCCGTATATACCTAAATATCTGCAGAAGGTGGATACAATGATCGTGTATTACCACACCAAAATTGGTTTTGGTATTTCCCTGTATACGTTTTCCAAAACAATTTGTACTGAATCTGCAGCTTCCCAGTCGAAAATCTGGGTTAAAAGTCTTAAATTATAATAATATAGTTCTTTATTTAAATACCAGTTTCTCACGAATGCCTCGGATCTGCAGCTTGAAGTGAAAATTGTATCTAATAGTATGATAATTAGTACCTTTCATGTAGTAAAGTTACCATTGCTAACGCACGCATGCACCGACACCACAGCTGCACAACTCGCACGCTACGCACACTCACGCACGCACACGTACAAGCACCACGCATCACACACACACACGCATGCACCACAGCACGCACACGCACCACACACGCACCACGCACACACCGCACACACCACACAGCACACACTGCACACACGCACACCACGCACACGCACACACGCACACACGCACACGCACCACGCACACACGCACACGCACAGCACACACGCACACGCACACACGCACACACGCACACAGCACACACGCACACACAGCACACACCGCACACGCACACACGCACACACGCACACACGCACACACGCACACACGCACACACAGCACACACGCACACCACACACGCACACACGCACACACGCACACACGCACACACGCAACACGCACACGCACACGCACACACGCACACACGCACACACGCACACAGCACACACGCACACACGCACACGACACCACCCACACAACCCACCCACCCACCCACGCACGCACGCACACACGCACACACACACGCACGCACACTCAAATGGCATGCCAAACATGGCCGAATTAGATTCAGTGATTTTCAAAAGGTAAAGATCCTTCAAAATCTTGAGGTCATTTTTTCCTGATAGCAATACCTTCCCTTTACTATACTTGGTATAGTATACGGGAATATAAAGAAGATTAAACGGGGAAATAATTCCAAGACGTTGGCTAGTCTATTCTAGATTAAAAGATTGTGTATTTTGTTTTCCCTAATATTTAAAACCTTTCTTAGTACCTTTGTCGAAGGGTATAACGATTGGAGACCTTTATCTCAAGCTATAGAGCGTAATAAAAAAACAAAAAGTCAGATTTGTGACACAAAATCTTGGGTTGATTTAAATAAATCGATTCAATCTCAAATCACTACTGATTCGCTAAATGAGAAGTCAATAAATCAGGAAGAAGGTATATGGGTATCCGTGTTAAAAATAATAATTTATATTGTTAAATTTTTGGCCAGTCAAAATGGTAAGTTAATTGAAGCAATTGCACAGTTGAATGATATTATCTCCATAATTAACAGAAATCCAACAATTATGCCTCACTATTTGGTGAAAATGAGCTTGTTTCCTTTTTGGGACAAAAGATAATTCAATAAACCTATAAAAGATTACATGCCTGATATGTCACCAGGACCAACTTACCGGTGTGGTATCATTTGTGCTGTTAAGTAATGAATCCAAGCAAATTGAAATTATGGAGCACCTTTAGGGTTAGATTTATTAATGACTCATAACATTTGTTTAGATGACCTAAAGAAACAGTGTTACGATAATGAAACTTCAACGGACGTAATAATGGAGTGAAAAAAATTCCTGACTTGTGTAGTCCACAGTTTAAATTTAGCCGTTAATGATGCTTCTAAAGCATCTTCAGAAATAAGTTTTTGTTCAATTGTACAAGAGCTATACATTTTCTTGTCTGTATCCACTAAACGTTAGCAGGTGTTAAAAGATGAAATCCCTACTTTAAAGTTTCTAGGCACAATTTAGATAAAATATATCATGCTTTAGATACGCTCTATTCCGATAATACAACAGGTTCTGATACAAGAAATGTGGCAAATTCTTTACTGTTAAAACTTAAATCTATTAAGTTCATATCTTCTGTAGCAATATGGTATAGTTTTACTCAAAATCCACATCGTAAGCAAAACAATGCAGTAAACACCTACTGCTTTATCAAATATTGTGTTATTATTGCAACAAACTAAGGCATACTTTCGTGATATTTAATGATTTAATAATATTTTAGAATAGGCAAAAAATATTGCCGAGCATATCGATTGAGGCCATTTATTTCCATCACTTAATACTATTATACCTCGCACAAAAAAACAATCACTTGATTATGAGAGCCAGGATGAGACTCCAAAAAAATCCAGGACTTATTTAAAATTAACTTTTATTTTGTAATATCGCACACTGCATTAACAAAAATCGAAGAAAAGTAAATAACCACACAGCTTTTGATTTTATGAACATCTTAGATTATTTACTTACATACATAAAGTGAATAGATCTTTAAAATATAAATCTTTGGAGAAAATATTATTTATTTCATCGAAAAATCAATAAGATATTGTTGCTCAAGATTTGTACGATGAAATTGATAATATTGCATCCTATATTTCCCCTGCTATGAATACATTAAATGTTATTCAATATCTATTTACGAATATTCTTATCTATCTGTTATCTATCAAACTTAGTAATTGCTGCAAGAATCTTTTTAACATTACAGGTGACAGTTGCTACAGGCGAGAGGAGTTTTGCGACCCAATAGATCAAGAAAGTTTATCAGACTTATTTATTATTAGTAGTTATAGAAAAGATAATTTCTGATATTATTTCAGAATTTCCTTTAAAAATAGTAATCAAAACAAAGTGTATTTAAATTTTTCATAATACGAATGTATTAATAAATATAAGTATTAATAAGTAGATAATGTTTTAATTTGTCAATCAAAGCATATTCCAACTTCTTTGTATCCATTAATAAGCATAAATATACACTACAGAGCAAAAAATTTAGGTCACTTTAAATAACTTAGGAAATTGCAAATAATTTTAAAAATAAAATTATCAGGGAGTCTGTCAAATTTTGCCACCGTATTCGCAACGTTTGTTAAACAACAAAAATTAGTCCTAAGTAAACATTCACATTTCGTTGCTTATTTTTCAGTTAAGTGTTAATTTTTTGTTTCCCTAAAACCTATTCGTTATCTAGTTTATTGTGGGCAGTGGCGCTTTACTGCCTCTAGACCCTATTGTTGTGCCACGAATTGTAGAGTTGATACAAGATGGTAGAGGACAACGTGAAACCACCAGAACTGTTGGTAAGAGCCTATGTGCTGTACAAAATGTGTACCAGCGCTATCAGGAGGATGGTCTTATAACCAGAAGACCCAGTTCTAGGCGAAAAAGGGTCACAAGTCAAAGGGATGATCGGTTTTTGTTGATGTCAAGCTTAGGAATAGAACATCTTCAGCGATTTTGCTGCGAAATCAGCTTCAAGAGGTTAGAGGTATTAATGTTAGCGAATGCACAGTTAGAAAAGGCTTCGCGCTAATGGATTGTCTTGCAGAAGTATGGCTACAGGACCAAAATTGAACCGCCAGCATTTAGCAGCAAGATAGGATTTTTCTCGAAATCACTTGGCATGGAACGACGTTAACTGGAGCAAGGTACTCTTTACAAATGAGTCGTGTATTTGCCTCAATGGACCAGACGGTGGTCGACGAGCATGGACAAGACCCGGAGAAAGATATTCCTCCGTTTGTATTGACGTTAGACGTAAATTTGGGGGTGGGTCTGTTATGGTTTGGGCAGGTATCCCTTCAGAAGCACGTACAGAGTTGGTTTTCGTAGGGAGTAGCTCACAGATACGCAACGGAGGCCCTGGAAAGTTATGTTATGCCTTTCATGGTCATAATGGGGGAGCAAGGTATTTTCATGCATGATAATGCAAGGCCACATGCAGGATTATCAGTGAATATCTAGATGAAGTAGGAATTAGACGGAGTGATTGGCCAGCATGCAGTCCAGATATGAATCCGATTTAACATGTCAGGGGGATGAGTTAGGGCGACGTATCCAAAGCCATACACCAGCCCCAAGAACTACCCAGGAGCCGAGAGATTTGCTATTGCAGGAGTGGAACAGCATGGATCAGAATGTAATCCTTAGTTTAATTCAGAGCATATTTCGTGTAATGCAAGTAGTAATTAATGCAAGAGCGGGTAATATACGTTATTAGTGATCATCAATTTTTCAATAATGTTAAGTTTAATTCATTCTTTCGTTTACAATAACAGTAAGACTGGTGCCAGAACTTTAGGTACTTGTTCACATGTGGCAGCTGTACTACGGTTTTTAGGATACGCTAGGTATCAAGAGCTAATCAAATATCCTTCTACAAATGTTTTAAATCATATACTAAATGCAAATAATGTGGAGGTGATAGACATTTAACACTTGATTATGCAACTCTTTGATTTCTATGACAATGGTAATATCAAGGCCAAAAATTATTTACTGTTTTCTGCCTCATCAGTTCAGTTAACTGATATCTTATTAATCTTAGATATTTTTAATATATTAAAATACGTTCATTAACGTTTCTACATAAACATTTCTTATTTCCAATGGCTGTACAAAGCGGTAGTGATGATGGAGGTAGACCTGCGAAACCGGTCTGTCGATGGTGTGAACAGTGAAGACACTAGTATCTTAAAGAATTTTCTTTTCTTAGTTTTGCAAAATAAAGATGAACTTCGACAAGCGCCTTCTTTATCAAAAGAATCTACTGAAAACTTTATTAGAAAATAGTGAGTATAATAAATGAAGCACATCTAACCTTTCTATCTGTCAATCTCCAAAAGCTTTGTATTTCGCAACGACATCCAATTGCAAGGGATTTTTTATGTTAACGGTTTTTTCCGTACCTATATGAAGTTTAAGATATCGCTTTGGTCCTTTGTACTTGGACACCCAGTATCAGTATAAACACATCGTGACTATTATGTAGGTATATACAGTTTTAATATAGATATTTCAATTAAATCTATTAAAGAAATGAAACACTCTGTATAACGGACGTCTAGGGGACTTAACTTGCAATAATAATTTAAATGGACATATATATATATATATATATATATATATATATATATATATATATATATATATATATATATGTATGTGTTAGCTTCCATTCACCAAAATATCATAACAATACCACCGTATAATTATTTTCAGATACATATATTTGGTCTTGTATATCAGATGTATGTACAAAAATAATGAAAGTAAAGCAAAGGTTGTAACCAATAGCACAAAAAAATATCATTTCACTAAGTTTTGCGTTAATATTGGCAAAAATGTCCATTTTATGATATATTGAAGGTATCAAATAGTGATATTGCAGACCCTGTATATCAAAAACTGTTGAGCTTTGAGATTTCGGGCAATGAAGACATTTGATCAATTGGTCAAGTTCTAGAACATATCAAAAATTGGTTAAATTCTGACCGAAAGGTATTTTACATTTAAAACGTGCCCCCTCCTTTACAGTATGAAGACATAAGCTGATGCATTTTATTTTTAAAAATTATTTGTAATTTCTTGAGTTATTTAAAGTGACCTAATTTTTTTGCTCGGCAGTGTATATTCATGTTAACTTATTTTTCCAAAATAGAATTTACCTTTTTCACATTTCCTGTGTTTTATTTAGGATAGAATTACTTCAAAGTATACTCAGAACGTAGGAGACGGGAAAACTGTTTTCGCAAAAGGGGGGGGGCAGATACCTTAAGAACGGCCTTGTCATCAACTACGCATAGTTGGGAGATGTTTGTTTTTAATAAGAGAAACCAACGTTTATTCGTTTTGTTCATCACAAATTAAGTGTCTAGTATTTGGTGATACCTTTTTAAGAAGTGCAATTACTTGCTTGTAATCTTAACACATGTTTGCAATACTGTTCAAGTGACATAACGGCACTGTATTTGACATTATCATTTCCTCATCGATAGGTGATTTGTCGTATGTTCGTACATTACCAAATGCGAGGTATTGTGTGAAATTAATAGTAAGATACTATTTTCGTATGAAAATGAAAACTTAACCCGAAAAGACAAGCATTTAATATATTTTATTGTTCGTTGTTTCATTCTAAACTATATTCTTTATTATCGTAATTTAAAACTAAGAATTATTGAGTAAGTTACAAAATGTCTTCGAATAGACAATTATTGCATACTTTCTATAAAATACATTTGTTCTTAATGACAGCGGCAACTTTCATTTGCTACAAATAACAAATATTTATAACGCCTACTAACAATACTTTTCAGAGAAAATTTATTGTTATAATTTTTTAACAACGGTTATGAAACGGTAACAGAAACGCGAGAAATACTCATATATAGTAGACACACACCTAAAGCGTATCAAGAATTTAATAAAAGACGACTGCAAGAAAATATGTAAAGTTATACTCTGTAAAAACGTCATCTTGATTTTTTTTGTATTGGGATTCTTGACATACTTGTATTCCATCTTACTATGAATTGGTATAGAAAAATTGAATTTCAAATAACATGTGACTAAATTAAGCTATTCTACTAAATTTTATGAAATATTCCACAAAAAGCAGTAGTGTGTTTACCCTCGTTCTGTAAATAACCTTTATTGAGCACAAAAAGACCGAGGATGGTGAAAGAGATGATAATGATCCTTTGAACGACGTAATATATCTGACATAAATATTATGGTTGAGAAATTGGAGGTTCTTTTAATAAATGATGCTACTACATAAAGCTGCCTAGTCAATAAAAAGCTACTTAATTGAGAAGTATTATTATTATTATTACATGTGACGCTTTTGAATAGTGTTTTAATATAGAAGGCCAGGTCATGTAACTAAGTTCTCCCAATTTTCTCATTATTTGACGAGTGTTTCAATTTTAATTAACATAGACAAGAACACAACATTGCGATGGTAACACACTATCCTAGACAATGCAAGCATCCAGTATCATGACAGAAGATATGTGAGTAAATTAAACTAATGAATAATATTATCTTGTGGAGAGGCAACGCAAATTAAGGCAAATATGTATGTGATGTAAAACAAAACAGAACATTTCGAATTGTTTTGTACATCGAAGAATTTGTAATAAACACCACCTAATTATACGAGCGACACATCAATCGCATCAAATAAACTTACCAGTTACTTCCACTCTCAACGGTGTAAATGTTTCAGAAAAATAATAATTTATAGTGTACAGTTTTAATTTTGGTTGCCCAATTTGTTTGGCAATATTATATTTTATTTTGTCAGAAGAAACTTTGACCAAAAGATAAAACAAAAAGCGTCAGTATCTAATTGAGGTGCAAATTATGTTTTTAAGTGTTACCTCGTGAAGGCCTACTGTGCATGATCCAATTTAAAGAACAAATACGATAGTTATGATGAGGTAATGTCTACAGTACTAATCATCATGTTTATATTATAAAAATTCACAATCTATGACGTGCATTTGTTCTTGGATAAGTTGGTATTTTGTAAAGATAAGTCGAGCCATTAGACAAACGAGAGCATACTGCATTTGGCAGTTTTCGAGATCAAGATCAAGCATTTGTGACGTCCAATTGACTCAGTCCTTTAGAGAAATTAAAAAACAGATAAGACTAATTCACTACTAATTAACAGCGTAGGCTATTAGAATTAGAAATTTTCATACAATAGTTAGGGAAATTTTACACAATCATAAAAACGTGGTAAACGAGTCGCCGTTACGTGTGATTTCACAGTTAACTTTATCATTTGTCCATACATTTTCGAGAAGTTATGGAATGGAAAGATCTTATCTGTAACTATTACTGGTACAGAATACCTGAAAATGCTAAGGGATTAAAGTTCTGCACAATGATGGAAATGTAATGCATGAACCAACCTGAAAAACAAATTTTTATTTAATTTCTAACGTAAGTGTGTAACTACCGCACTCTCATGTATATAACCATACAACGTGCGGATCTTAAAAACTCCACCGCAACTATGCCGGCATTTTTTGATTAGTTTTCTAGATATAATTCTCCTTCCATTCCATAAAAGAGCTCTCCTACTACCTGGCTGTTGTTACATGATTTTAATGACTGTGAGTCATTCCTTATTAACCAGATTATTTCCTAATATTTAGATCTAGACAGGCTTCTGTTAATCCAACTTAACCAAAACCGGGTTTGGAGATAAATAATACCCCAGCCAATTGTTTCTGAAAATTTTCGACATTACAGTTTTGCTTATTTGTAAGCAAGAGGTATCAAATTACGTCTCGGAACAAGAAAAGTTTCAGTAATTCTTTTACTAAAATACGAAACACCTTACATCTAAAAATGGGGCTTGGTTGGTTTTTTGATCAAACGAATGTACAGACCGGCAATAGTTTTAAAGTAACAAAAGTAAACAAAATTGGAAACAAACCCTTAGTAGGTTTAGTTTGTCACCTTGTGTGTAAATTTTAAGGATCATACGATAGATAGTTTGTTTTGTTCTATTTTTTTTTAATTTCGAATTTGAAAGAGTTTAAAATTTTTGCGAGCTTTTATTTGAATTGTTATTTGTAAAATTACGTTTCACACTGGCGTTTACGGTTAGATTAATGTTAGAAGAGCTTTTGTGTAAATAAATGTTTTCGTTATTTTAAATAAAGTGAATTTTGCTAAAGGAATTTGAAATTGCATCATGTGAAAAACGTTTTATAAAATTAAATTGAGTATAAAATTATTAAGTTATATAGTACATCTTTTGTGAGTTTATATTGTAAGCCGTCTTCTTTTTGATAACGTTCTGGTTTTAAACAAAGAGTTAGATTTTATATACGTTAGTTTAAGGTTCATTATAGTTGAGATTCGTTATCTTACGCATATGATGTTACTTGAGGTACCTTTTAGGCATGCAGTTTGCAGCATGATGTAATTCCTTCAGTTCGACTCACGAGTTCATTCGATTTTGGCGTACTTTAAAATTTTAAGTAACCGTTTTTTTATGATTGACTGTTGAAGATTTAAGTAATATGGAATGGATTATTAGCGAAGATGGCGAATTCTGGATAATGTAGTAATGAGTTCTGTCAGAGATGCCGTAGCAGAACTTACCTTTGTAGAAAGAAGAAGGTTTGTTGGTTTGGGGTAGTAAATTGTTTACGCCCATTTCGGAGGGATTAGAGAAGTTACTGTGGAAGTCTGGTTCCACCTGTAATTTTTGGATCGTATATTGACTTCGTTCGCCCCGAAATAATTTCTGTTATCTTTGACAAGTATCGACATTTCTCGTCCATGGAAGTTGGATTCGGTGTCAGATGGGTTTCGGTCCTATCTCCTTTGGAGTTGTTTTCGCATCTACTGTGTTCACAAGTTCACAAGTTAAGTCATATTTGGCGTTCGATTTTCTACATCGATTATATGGCCGCCGCCGTCGAGGCCATCGTCTAGGTATCCTAGGTGTCTGTGTAGCAAAGGATCTGTTTCGAATACAAGGTAAACTTTTTTGTCTCCAGTGGTTGACAAATTTTAATAAATTCCTGTGTATTATATTTTTTTGTTATATTCACTCGTATTATGATTCTAAATCTATTTGATTGTTTTTTTTTATTTATTATACTGACGAATTGGTGTTGAAATTATATGTGGTTACGCGTCCCAAAGAGGACGCAATATTTTTGTCATAATCTTTCGTTATTTTGGTATTTCGAATATTAATAATTTTAATATGGCCGATATTGACATTAGATTGCTGCACAGCATTTTGAGGAAACTAGGTGACGAAATTTGCAATGAATGTTTTGATTTATGTACCAATTTATTACTATTCTATATACAGGGTGTTTGGTACATCGATGCAAATATTTAAAGGGGTGATATAATAGGTGATTTTGAGTCGATTTAAGCAAACATACTTATATACCAAGTGTTACCGTTTTTGAGATAATGCCACTTTTAATATTTTTTGATTTTACCGTGCTTTTCTGCAAATATCGAAGTGTACAAGCGTAATAAGCCGTCTTATCGCAAACTTATACTAAGTTTTTTTATTCCTCATAAAGTGATTGTTCATATTATTTTATCAGCAAAGCCTAAACTGTCTTTGGTTCTTGCCTAGAACTTCTTAAACATGAAAGTTTTAATTTGTAAAAAAGCAATCACTAAAATTCAAACGTGGATTTAGAAAAAAATTTTCACAAATTGGAAAAATTGAATTTAATTACCAAAATACCCCCTAGGCGCATTCGCCAAAACGTAAAATAGCCCTTCATTATTTAGTTTAAATAGTTTAAAAAAAGCAGATTTTTAGAAAATGTTTTGCGGTTATCGCTCCACCCAGTACTTGAGTTTACAGAAACTGTTTCTGAATTCAAGATTTCTTTCACCTCACTAACACTGGAATGTAAAATTTTCTTAGCAAAATCGAGTTTATTTTCAAGTGAATCTACATTGCTATTTAAAACGTCACTTTTGACTTTTCGTTTATTTAGTGGAAATAATTTCAATTGTGGTAAATTTAATACAATCGTGCTAAAAACAGTATGAGCATCACGAACATTAAGGGTTGTACCGGTCTCCGGCCAAATTCGCTATCGCTCAGCCTCCAAACATGGCCGGCGACCGGTAAACGTCCCTTACTGTTCTTGATACTCAATATAATATTGCCTCGTGCAGTACTAATTTTGAACACCAATAATAATACTATTAATGTTTTAATAAATCGGACATTTTCTAAAATCTGCTTTTTAAACTATTTAAACTAAATAATGAAGGGCTATTTTACGTTTTGGCGAATGCGCCTAGGGGTACTTTGTAATTAAATTCAATTTTTCCAGTTTGTAAAAATTTTTGTAAATCTATTCATGCTATCTTAAAGACCATTGCCCAAGGAAGTTTTACTGAAATTGGAAAAAAATTAACGAAAGATTTTAGACTAAATCCACGTTTGAATTTTAGTGATTGCTTTTTACAAATTAAAACTTTCATGTTTAAGAAGTTCTAGGCAAGAACCAAAGACATATTAGGCTTTTCTGATAAAAGAATATGAACAATCACTTCATAAGGAATAAAAAACTTAGTATAAATTTGCGATAAGACGGCTTGTTACTCTTGTACACTTCGATATTTGCAGAAAAACACGGTAAAATCAAGAAATATTAAAAGTGGCATTATCTCAAAAACGGCAACACTTGGTATATGGGTATGTTTGTTTAAATCGGCTCAAAATCACGTATTCTATCACCCCTTTAAATCTTTGCATCGATGTACCAAACACTCTGTATATATATATATATATATATATATATATATATATATATATATATATATATATATATCATATCCGACACAACCAAAGTTAACCCTAAGTGGCCCCATAGTAACCATACTCAATCCATAAAAGTCAATCTTTTACAAATATAGACGTCCTATATATAACTGCATGACTTAATTTTTAAACGTATTCATCTAGGTTTACTTATATCTGTCACTTAGAATATCTCGTGAAACGATCCAAAAATTAACTGCTTGGGGTTAACATTTGGCAGCATTTAATGTTGACAGTCTACCGAACACACAGAAGCTAACCATAAAGCATACATAATCGTGTTTGTGTCCTTTTATTGTCCATCATGAACACCCAAAAGTTAGCTTAAAATGGTATACGTTTGTTTGCATAGAAAGATGCCCTTTGATTATTTTTTTTTTTTGTTAAACGACGCATTCAAGTTGTTGTGCATTACTTCTTGTATCTAATCAACACAATTAATCGAAAGTTTTTAAAAATTCGTAAATAATAAAATTCTACTTTTTTCATAAATATTCAAAGATTATTATTTGCAGAGTAAATACTACAGTAAGCATTTAAACCAACGTCTACGTATAGGCAAATTAATACCATTGTCTATATACACAGTGGCACACTACCTCAGCCTTACCAGTTATTTAAATTTGCTTTATTATTATTATATTTTAAATAATTTTTGTTTCTTTAAAGAAAACTCTTATTATATTTACTGCTTTTACATAGTACACGTATTTATTTATTAGATATTAATTCATATTTATTTATCTATATCATTAAAATATCGTAAAATCCTTTTCTTTGTAGTTAATTTTTTGATCACCATCGTTATCTAATGTAGCTAATACTGGTACTTGTAGGGCAATTAGAATACTTTCATAACATTTTTAATTGAAAACACATACATTTACCGAATTAAATATAGGTACATGTAGGTACGGAATGTATATATAGATAGTGCACAAGAATTAAGAAATGATGCCTCAATAAAATTCAAGTCTTCAATATACAAAAAATGATTGCATTATTTGATTGATTAATGGTTAGTACGTGCGACTAAATGGAGTCAAATCTTCATTTGCACTTGAAAGTAGGTGTTAATTTATCTATATACCGGGTGTCAACGAGATCGTGTATCGGGCCCTGATTTTTTTATGTTTAACAATATTTTATTGAAATTTGAATCATGTATGCAAGAAATGCCTGTGGAATTTTTTACTGAATCAAAATTTTAATATCACTTCCGATTCGACCGGAAGTGTCCTTCATTTTCTTATTTCAAGTAACGCCCTGTATATTCTTTTCCATATTATGATTTGTCTTGATATTTTCATAACATTGAAGAATAAGTAGTAATCTTCGAAATTATTTAAGAAAAAATATGGGTCCCTATTTAAACGTAGGAAATAGGGTTTGTTGTATTAAAAAAAAAAGATTATTGACATTTAAAATAACTTTAAAAACATAATAAATGGTTGGTATGTTCATTTTCAAGTCAATAGCAATTCATTCTTACGTTTTCATGATTAAAATATTTTTTTTTGTAAATTCGTTGATTTTTCATGGCGAATTTTTCTAAAATGCTAAAATGGCCCATATACAGCCATTTTGAAATCAAATATATCATTGTACTCAGAACGTCAAGACAAATCATAATATGGAAAAAAATATACAGGGTGCTACCTGAAATAAGAAAATCAAGGACACTTCCGGTCGAACCGGAAGTGATATTAAAACTTTGATTTAGTCAAAAATTCCAGAGGCCTTTCTTACATACATGCTCCAAATTACAATAAAATGTTAATAAACATAAAAAAAAATGAGAGCCTGATGTATGGTCTCGTTAACACCCTATAGTTAAAATCTTAATTGAGCACACCAACTTTTGCTACAGAAGACATATAACTTTGAATACATTGTTGTTTGATGAGGGACATTGATCGTTAATTTAAATTTCTTTTATTGAGTATCGTAATATAACTGCATACCTAGTTAGACAAAACTTTAAAACAGTCGATTGCAATAGTTTGTAAGTGCGTGCAGTTTCATAAATAGAAAAAAATGTATTTCACGATATGAACCTTTTGTAATAAGTGTATTTTCCTTTGTTTATAGTTGCTGTCCGGAAAACAATTCCTTTGGCTACTGATATAGAAATCCTCGCAGCACCCAAAATGTGGATTAGAAAATCAGCCGAGCGATTGAAAAAACAGCAGAATACAGTAGCTGTTACGAGTATTTTCATTCTTTATGTTTTCTTTACGTTAAAGCTTTTTGTTATGTACATACCTACTATTTTTTTTTATTTTATAAGTAATAAAGTGTAATTTAATCGAAACTATTTCACTTTTATTAACTTCTATGTAGCTATGCATTCCCAAAAGTCAGCATTAGGAAATCTGAAAAGAGCAACCAAAGGATATTCTTCTAGGACCAATTATTTCTAACCATAATGTTCACTCTTTCTACAAGTCGATCATTATATAACTCTTAACCAGTTTAATAAAATGTACGAAAGATATTTTTCTTGCATGAGTTTATATCAACCGTAATGGTTAATCTTTAGATATATTTTACAGTTGATCTAGGAATACCTTTTAAAGCCAACTTATGAACAAGTTTTCAATACCGACTTTTAGATTACTTGTGAAGTGAGCAAAAGTCGGGCTATAGACACAAAAATTGTGACATGGTTACCCCAGAGGACAGTTTTTGGATACACATTGTTAACCTTTCATCTAATAGCAGGACTTTCGGTTAGATTTTAGACACTTTTGGTAGTGTTGTGGTTGTATATATACATTATATATATATATATATATATATATATATATATATATATATATATATATATATATATATATATATATATATATATATATATATATATATATATATATACAGGGTGTCTGGAAAATGTGGGAAATCTTTCGGATTTAGATAGAAGACGAAAAAATAATATGACAAGTTCCTATAAATTTCTTTCCTCCAGACTCTCCCTACCGAGATGTGAGCCCTTAAAGGACGCCGCTAGAAATAAGTCTTTCTTAAATAATTTTTAAAGTACTTGACATAATTTAATAAAATTCAGCATGATGATCACTAGTAAGGGCCTCTTAAAATAGTATCCTTGAAACATATTTAGCTTGTTAGTTTACCAGGGATGGACTAAATTGTACACCTTAACGCCTAAATTTTTAACAACCTATATGATAAAGATCTAAAAAAAATATTTTTGGGTAGCTTGAACCTTTCTCTAAAAAAAAGGTATACTTGTTTAATATCGATAAAATTAACTATTTTCGAGAAAAAAAATAATAAACGAATTTATGTTTCATTTTCATTTAATTAAAAACTTCATAGGTGGCCTCAACATGGGCTCCGTGAAGTCTGATTCACTCGCGAGCACGACGAATTGAGGACTGCTGTACTCGCCACAATAACCCCACATTATTCCTTAGCACATCACAATGAAACGTGATTCTCTGTAGAAGCTCCTCCCTAGTATCAACCGGACTGGAATGTACCAAGGTTTTGAGGTGTCCCCACAGGTAAAAATCCAAAGGCGTCAGGTCGGGAGATCTAGGAGGCCAGGCGATAGGTCCACCTCTACTTATCCAACGGTTTGGATAGACGCTATTTAAGTGTTCCCGCACAGCAACGCTAAAATGAGGTGGTACCCCATCGTGCATAAAGTATGTTTCGGCGGGTTTCAAGAGGTAAATGCTCTATTAAATCTTGAAAAGCGTTCTGGAGGAACTCTAAATAAAGTCCATTCAATCGCGCGGGCAATACAAAAGGGCTAACCAAAAAATTGCCAATGACTCCTGCCCAGATATTAATTGATTGAAACTGATGTTGATGATTAAAAACAATAGTTGCATGAGGGTTTTCATCAGCCCATACGTATGAGTTGTGTAAATTCGTGATACAATTTTTGGTAAAAGCTGCTTCATCTGTAAAAAGAATAGTGCTAATGAAGTTTTCATTATTTCGTTGCTGATTCAATAGCCAGTTTTCGAACTGTATTCTACGATGAAAATCTTCAGGAATGAATTCATGCACATTTTGTAAATGATATGGGTATAACAGCTGTTTTTGAAGAACTTAATGAATTATTGTTTTCGGCTTATTAAATTGTGCGGCTAATTTGCGAGTGCTCGTTGAGGGAGTGCCATCTACAGCATTCAAAATATTTTCCTCTAATTCCACCGTACGCAATGTTCTTGTCAGACCAGCATCAGTACTTTTTTTCTTAAACATTCCTAAATTTATAAAGAAAGTTAATATTATTACCTTAGTAACCGAAATCACTCACCATTCTCTCTTGGACGTAGATCAACTCGCTGAAAAGTCTTCTGACTTGAAATAGTACGAGTAGGAAATCTCTCGTGATATAATCTTCTTGCTTCCAAAGCATTGCAAGACCATACATAAGATGCATATCTGCATATTCAATAAAAGTGAATTCCATATTTCGAATAAGTTTACAATTCAAATCACCACGAAATCGACAAATCAGTGTATTTAAAGTAAATTAATGTCAATCAGTGTATCAGCGATGTGACAAATGTCAAATTCTAAAATGCTGGTTATTTGTTTATTTCGTATCATAGGAATGTTTGACATGTTTTTTTGAGTGAAGATAAATAAAATGAGCAAGAAATAAAATTATACCTCGTGGATCAATAAACTCACTTAAGTTTGCATTTTTTAAATAATTGATAGGTTTAATTTTGTTTTCCTAATTTATTATTAAAAGAGTGTTTTCTGGTAAAAATTCGAAAACACACTGGCTTAATTTTGTTTAATAATGTATTGGTCATGAAACATTAATTCGTTTATTATTTTTTTTCTCGAAAATAGTTCATTTTATCGATATTAAACAAGTATACCTTTTTTTTAGGTAAAAATTCATGCTACCCAAAAATATGTTTTTTATATCTCTATCGTACAGGGTGTTAAAAATTTAGGCGTTAAGGTGTACAACTTAGTCCATTCCTGGTAAACTAAGCAAGCTAAATATGTTTCAAGGGTACTATTTTAATAGGCTCTGACTAGTGGCCATCATACTGAATTTTTTTAAATTATATCAAGTACTTTAAAAGTTATTCAAGAAAAACTTATTTCCAGCGGTGTCCGTTAGGGGATCACATCTCCGTAGGGAGGGTTTAGAGGAAAAAAATTTATGTTATTTTTTCGTCTTCTATCTGAATCGAGAGATTTCACATTTTCGGACACCTTGGTGTGTTTATATATATATATATATATATATATATATATATATATATATATATATATAATATATATTATATTATATATATATATATTTGTGTGTGTGTGTGTGTGTGGTAGTTATTTACTTGTTTATCGATGTTATCACGTAGTTCAAGTAGATTTGTTAGTAAAGATTTGTAAAGTTTTTGATTCTCTCCTGTTTAGTTATCGAACTAGTACGTAACTGAAGCAGATGTTCAAGACATTAATACTCTGATGATGGCATTATATGAACTTAGAATACGTACTTTTCGAAAAAACGGTTCTTAGGACCATTCCGAGAGTTATGGAAAAAATTCAACGTCTTCTAGAAACCAGCAGATACATACCGACGATAAACCCTGAACATAAATATATATATATATATATATATATATATATATATATATATATATATATATATATATATATGATCTTGTAAAAATATTTTTATATACACTTATGTTTTTTAAATGGAACACCCTATATATTTTTATATATTTATATATAAGGTACTATGGGTGTACGACTAACGGTTCCTAAGTTATTGACATTTCTATGTAAAAAAATTAGTCAATTGAGTAGGGTCCTGTTCCGCCATGTTGAAACATATCCGCGTGAAATTTTGGGATTTGTTTTTCCAATCTGTTTAGTTTTAATTTCTACATTCAGATTGCGGACTATTTTCTTTGCATATACAGGGTGGCCCATTTTGATCAATGTTATTTTTCTCATTTTCTTTTTAAATGACACCCTGCGTTTTATTCCAGATTTGAATAGTATTTTACGGACTTTCAATAGATGCCCACTTTTTACTACCTATTCCTAAGTGTTTTTGAATTATTTAGTGATAAAGTTGAAAATTGTAAACATTTTTTATTTTTGTTGAATTTGTCACAATATAAAATAAATAAAGACAATATCATAATTCACAGAAAAACCAAAATGAAACAATGCTAATTGCTATAAAACCGTGAAGCTATAGGTTTATTATGACACAATCCAGCATTAGATCATGAAGTATTTTTTAACTTTATTTGAAGTACAGCAATTACGTTCAGAAGTTTACATCATTGACCATTGAATTTTAACGTAACTTTTAAAGATTTAATGCAATATTTTTCTGATTAATTTGGACATATTTGATAGCGGATTGTCTGATTTAATAACGACTGGTTGTAAATGAAGTAAAATGATTTCTATTTTCTGAAGTATGACATCATTGAAAATTAGAGTTATACAAGTTTTTTTGTTAAGTAACAAGTCATTTTAAAAGAGATTTTAAATGATAAAGTAACGTAAATTATGTAGCGAGTCAGTCATCGACCGAAAAGTTGTTTGATTTTGCATACGAGGGTTTTGCGAATAGTAGCAAGTATTTTTGCTTTTTATAGGAATCAACATACCGACTGTAGACATTTTTGCTGGTTCCTGATTTGATAAACAGGTAAACAAAATGAATTATTTGTTATGGCAGCTGGGTAATTTTTTTGGAATATAGGTATTACCCAATATCGACGTATAATAAATTTTAGGGTTTTATAAATATTTGAACGAGTTGTTAAACTTTGTTGGAACTTATATTTCGTTTGAAATTGTATACTTAATTGCCGTTTTGGTCAGTTATTTTTGGATATTTGAGTCAATGATTATAGCTAAGGTTATCGAAATCTTTATCGAGTTTTGGTTTTATTTTCGCCATTTTGCGGCTTTTACATAAAGCTTAAGATTTTATTGCAGTTTAGGTGAACTTCTTGTAAAGACTTTTGGAATAGAATTTTTAGTAATAAAGTAGTTTATTTTTGAGTGAAAGTTTTGGTTTCCTGTTAGGCCAATCTGACATTGTTCTTGCTATAAACGTATTTAACAGGTGCGCCTTTTTGACAAATTTTGCCCGATTTTGACATTTTTGGAGTTGTGGCGAGTGCCCTTTTACAACATTACATAAGATCCCCGCCCACACCACTGAGCTATGCCATGGCACAAATTGCCTTTACGGGAGTACAGTTTAATATCAATCCCTTACACGTAACGTCAGTCATACGTAAATATTTACATTTAACTACTCTGTTCAAAATCGAAATGGGCCATTCGAATAAAAAAGAATTACTTCAGTTGTTCTTGATTCAATCACCACATTCTGTACCAAACTAAGCCATTTTTGACATTATGTATAACGGACTCAGTTAAATTATACAATTCGAATGATAACTGCCAAACACGAGTAAAACATGGCTGTAAACTAATAATGAGTACCTGTTTTTGACCATTAATTTTGTTTATATTTGTGTCGAGATCTGGACGTAAATGGAATGTCAGGCATCTCTAAGACCATAAACTACTAATGGTTATTAGTACTACCTGTAGTCAGAATTTTGCCTCACTAAAAGAATTCCACACTTAGTAATGAATTTTTAACGTGTCAAACATGGGACCTCCAGTTTTACGATCTATCCGAGAAGAAGGGGTGCTACCTCGACCAGGTTTAAACTAGCACTCCTCGGGCGTAAGGCAAACAATAGAATAAGACCTTTTTCACACTATCATCTTTAGCTGGTCAGTTTTCGAACTTGAAGGAAACCGGATAAGTAACAGAGCATTCGTTTAAACCGGATAGTATGAAAAGCCATACTATCCGGTTCAGGTCCGGCAACCTATTTCATCCGGTTGGGGCAGATTCCCTGACGCCAGATAAAGTAACGGTGGGGATTGCAGCTTATGTGCGTGTTCACACTTGTCCGGTTATTTTCAGGTTAGTGTGGTTATTAGTTCAGTATTTATTTTAACCCTGGCGAGGAAGGTGCGAACGTGACTTTAAAAATAATGTCCAGCGAAATTGATATGGAATTATTAATTTCGGCGGTGGAGGCCCGACCGTGCCTTTGGGATAAATAAAATTAGGACTATAAAGACAGGAATAAAACAAACATGGGATGGAAGGAGGTCTGTAGCACTTTAAAAGGAAATTTTTAAATGATAAAGAAAAAATAACATATGGTAAGTGACTTAAATTTTGAATATTTTAAAATGCATAGGTTAGTTCAGAATAAGTATATTTTTTAATGCTACCAATATATTAATATTACTACATTTTTAATTATATTATTTATTATGTTTGCTGCTTATTAAAAATTTGCCGATAATTTTCGAAAATACGAATTATTTGGTACTACCGTACAACTTAAATGTAGTATAAACTCTCGCAAGTGAACTCAATAACGCATCAATGTTTGGAGAAGCGTTTCTTTTGTAACGTTTTCTTTTGTCTTTTGCGTATTTAAAAGGTTTATGATTTTTTTTTGTATTTTCAAAAACAAAAATGAAGCTTTTGTTGTTGATCAAAGTAAAATCAGAGTTAAAAGGAAAATGTGATTTACATTTTTGGTATCGATATTTAGGGAAACTTTTATTAATTTGAGAGGAAGCATTAATTAGTTTCTTTGTAAATAGAGTAGTTTTTATGCAAATAAATGTTTTTGTTATTTTAAATTAGGCGAATTTCGTTAAAAGAGTTGAGATTGCATCATACAAAACTAAATTGAAGAAGGCATTAAAATTATTACATTGTATGGTACATATTTTGCGAAATTAATTCTAGCCGGCATTCCGGTGCCGTTTCTTTTGATAAGGTTTGGTTTTAAACATAGCGTTCGGCTTTATATACAACGCATTAAATACCAGCGTTGCTAAGAAAATTTATATGTATGTATGTTTTGTTGATGATGCAATTTCTCCCAAGGGATTTCGAGTTTGAAGTCGTGGATTCGCGTGCTTAGAAAACTTGAGCACCTTTTCTCTAATTGGTTAATTAATTGGAATAGATTTTAAAAACAATGTGGCAGAAAACGAATATTTCACGAGGTCAGAAGTAGTTCAATCGTAGAAACGTTGAGGGATTTCGTTACGGTGACGTGGGAATACCGCGGAACGTCGTTGACCGCAGTCCGTGTTGAAGGAACTTTCGTAGTAGGGTTTCCATCCCCTCACAGGCCATTAAGGGGTCATATAATTGTTCAACCATTACGAGACTAGCTTATCGTTACGTGCAGTTGGTCCATAGGGACTTGTCGGTATTCAGGAAGGCGTGAAGTGTTTGAATTTAAATAGTGCATTCGCCGTTCTCTGGAGAGGTCATCGCTTTTTGTTGAGGAAAAAATCTAACGTTTGTTCCTAAGTCGCAGACGTAAAGTTCACAGTTCGCCGGCAACACAAATAACTTGCTATAAATAAACAAGCTTTTCGTTATTTTAAAAATAATAAGTGTTATTCAGAACTTGTACCTAATTAGAGAAGATTAATAAGTACTAAGCAGAACTAGGTCACAGTAAAGTAAAGTAAAATGATAGCGTGATAATAAATAATATAATGTATATATATATATATATATATATATATATATATATATATATATATATATATATATATATATATATATATATATCAGTGTATATACAACCAATTGAATTTTTTTCAAAACGCGAGTTTGAAGGAGAGGCAGTCACGAGCTGAATTATACATTGAGCGTCGGGTTAACATCAACCATATAGCCGAGTCGAGTGCTCCTCTAGCTCCATCCCAGGTGACTGTGTAACAAAAGGACATCCACCTTGTAAGGTAACACTTCTATGATTTTCTTATTGTGGTGGCTGACATATGCTACTAAATTTATGGTGTGCAATTTCATTATTTTTGGTATGCGTGTACACACGGTTGAATACGTATTTTCTTTATCCAAATTTATTTGAAAGTTTTTTAAATTTTGTTTAAACTGACGAACTTACATCGAAATTGTGTGTGATGACCACGTTATGAGCACGCAATTTATTTATTTGTGAAGGAAATAAATATTTGTTCTTTTGGACATTTAAATCTGTTTTGTAGTAAAATTTGATAGATGTAATCGTGAACTAGCTAGACTCACCCCCCTTTAAGTAATCCAGGTGATATAACTCGCATAACAACCAATTAATGTAACAGTTGTATATTATGTATATATATATATATATATATATATATATATATATATATATATATATATATATATATATTCTTAGGTTATTGGACTGTTTTATTAATGTGAATCTATTATTACACAGCACCTGATAACGCGCGTATTTAGTGTTTTTTTATTAGCTCATTGAATTAACATCAATTAACCATCGAAAGCTTTTCAAGTGATTATTTAATTATAACGTAACATTTAGAGGTTGATGAATCAAAGCATTATTTTCTCTTGTGAAATGAGCCTAATCAATTGCTATTTGAGGAATTTAATTTCAAGTGGTTGTAACAGAATTAAAGTTTTTTTGTTTGTTGAAGTGGAATTACTTCAAGGATCGAATTTTTTTGCGTAACGTAACGTAACTATAAATGAATGTTTTTGATCAAATTAGTGATTAATTGATTTTTGGGACACGCTATTATTTTAGTTAAGCGTGCAAACATATTTGAATTCTTTCAGCTTAGTGAGATTGCGTTCAAGTAAGCGAGTTATTTGAGTATTTTGAGCAAGCTGTGAACTGACGTAATTAGGCATTTCAACCCTTATCGTGACATTGGAAATACTCTAACGCCCTTTTCCGGTTTTATGTCGATTTCAAACCCTATTTTGACTTATGTATGATAAACTATCCTACTGTGCGCAAAATTCGGTACATCGAATCCACCCAGTCACTGACTAGTCGATCAAAATCCAATTTTATCTGTTATCCCGTTTTTACTGCCAGTTTTTACCGTAACAACATTTTGATAGCAAATTATTCCGAATAAAGCTTTTTTTACCTAATAGTTAAGCTAAGCATTTCCTTTGACCTGATTCTAATGCAATTAAAAACTTTTCTTCGTCACGTCTTAATTCATCATACAGAATTTTAAAGGCACCAATCTCGTCACATGTTTGAAGTAGAGGATGTATCCAAAGGGCCCTATGATGTTTACTTTGCTTTTTACGCTTTTTGTACAAATACCACAAAGCTATAACAGCATTACCATCCATTACCGATAATATCAACACGTAAACTACAGTTTTTGATAAGCACAAAACCGGACCCGATGAAAACCTGATCGCGTCCGGATACTTTAAATAAATGCTTCCACCGCATATTTTTCCTAGCCAACTTAACGTTAAACCGTTACTTTTACTTTGGCTATTTCAGAATGTTGGAATTAGAATTGACGCCACATTGGGTTATTTTAGAAAACTATTTCTGATTGTTTGTAATAGAGAGCTTGTATTAATCCAGTATCATACATGCCAGGCAAAAGATTTGAATATTGTGTACTATGTAATCTAAATATATTTGCATTGGTGTAATGATCCTGAAAATCCTTATTAAGATAAAAATGTAAATGATTCCTATCAAAACTTATTTATTATTTCCTTCCTGGAACAACTCTTTTGTCACTGTTAATAAATGCTATCAGTTGTCCACTCCTTTTCCACTCCATACAATTTGCCTATAAATACCAGACCCGCTAGCGGTCAGATTCTCAGAGACGCAGAGATTAATTCACTCTCACACTTCTTCCATAACCGTCTTCCTTCATCCGCTTCCTATAATATACTTTACCCTGTGCTTGTAGTATTATCCTGTCCCACAGCCAGACTATCCTGATCAGCACCTAGTAGCCCAACCCGTATCCTGATAAATAACTACTAGCCTGATCAGTTGTCAGATGTCTAACCACCACTCGGCACAATACAGGAGAAATGAGTGAGCTCGGCTAAAGCTCAATCTAACGGTCCGAAAACCACAGAGCACTCGGTTTGCATGGTTATTTTGGAGGCATCGATAACATCGTTGGAATAAGAATTTGGTTAGAGAGGAAAGAAGGAACAAGCATGGGTTCTTATTCCTTGAGAAAGGGAGATACTGTAAAGCTTGAAACAGGATGTAAGTAATAGGAACTTAATACAAACCCCTTTTTGGTTAAGTTACATAAATATAATTGGAAAAACTTGTTCAGTCCCAATTTTATTTCAGGAAACAAAGAAAAATAGTAATTAACCATGTAACGCCCCGTTCGTGTGACAAATGTACCGTCCTTTTGTTGTACGGTTCAAATGTAACGGTATCGGAATTGGAGGTTTACTGTTAATGAATAATTCTCACTTTGCCCTTTTAGCTCAGTCGGAATTTTGTACTTGCAAAATTAGGATCGGGGTTCACTATTCAGGCTCTCAACACGTTGAACAAATAGATTACAAAGGTTCATATATATATATATATATATATATATATATCTTTATTTCCTATTTATATTACACTTCTAAAATATGGTTATTTAAATTACTTGTCTAAGATATAGCTACAGGTAAATGTACGGAACTGGTTTTCTCTCTCTGCACGATCGTTAGGTAGACTTCCTTCGTCCTGGTGGGTCTCAGAACTAATGGCTAGGTGGTCCTCTGGAGTTTCTGTAATGTAACATTAATAGAAGGTTTGGGGCCTTTGACTTTTAGTTTACGTCCTTTGACTGTTTCAATTTATACTGGTTAATTGCCGAAATAAATAAATAATTTTACCTGAATGCGTCCCTGTATAAAATACAGAATCAGGTAGCAAGATAACGCTGTATAAACACGTGCGCGATAAGACACCGAGTTCAATACTCTGCCTTTAAAGAAATAATCGATATTTTAAAGCGGTCGGTTATAAGTGTATAAAAGTAATCCAATTTTATACCTGCTTTTCTTATGAAAATAAACTCATTCACATTTACATTCAATTTTTGCCCTTTTTAAATAAATGAAAGCTTTTCGTTTATTTAGGTAGCTGGTGTACGGTAGCGGCGTATTATTTGTTTCCTTTTACGATATTAATTATTTTAGTGTACCGGTTTTTATTTAAATAAAATAAAAGCTTTTTGTTATGTTGGCCGATTTTAAAATATAAAACCTTCGTTTTCTATTTTAAAGTGAATTTTTTCGCGTCTAACAATAAAGATTTGACTTAGTTTACACAAGATATTTTCTGATAGTTTCTGGTTTCCAGGTGACAATCTCATTACTTGCCAACGGTGCAACTTACGTTTTCTCTTCGACTTCAGGAATTAGCGGTGTTTACTAAGTGTTCGGCTTACTCTTCCGACGAGGTTTTAATTACAGGTATTCTGCGGTTGTTGGTACGTTTGTCGAGGTGTGGTTTTGGTGGTGTAGTGTTCGTGTAAATTGTATAGGTGGATTTCCTTTGTTAGTAATCTGGGCAACTACCCGTTAACTACGTAAAAGATCTCCGTCGGTCAAATGGAATGTCGGGCAACTACCCTTCAAACTCCACAGTGTAGGTGTGTGTGTGTGGGTCTCCTTTGTTAGTAATCTGGGCAACGACCCGTAAAACTACGTAAAGGATCTCCGTCGGTCAAATGGAATGTCGGGCAACTGCCCTTCAAACTCCACAGTGTAGATGTGTGTGTGTGTGTGTGTGTGTGTGTGTGTGTCTAGTAATAGAAGAGTACGTCGGGCTTACAATCCTGCATATCCCTATCACCAGGTATCTCAACTTACGTACTTCCCACGTTAGATCTCTGCAACTCTAACCTTTTGACTTCGGTGATGCTATCAAGTCGCGAAGTCGCGATTTTACTCGGACGGCGGTTACAGGCGGACGGTTTACAACAGGTAGCAGTCGGCGCGGACGCGACGATATGCAACGATATTAAAAAATTTGACTTGATTTCTCTAAACTCATTTAGAGAATTCTCTTTCTAAGCAGCGCGTGCCGCGTTTTTATAAAGAATTCGCGAGGGTGATTACGAAACTCTGGTAGTGAGATTCCGTAAACCCGTATTGGTGGAAGATGCTCTGACGTATATAAACTTTTAAACGTTTTTGGGATTTACGTCTGGAGGGACGATGCATGATTAATTATTGTCTAATTTTATGCAACGTTATGAAATATGTTTAACTTTTACTAGAATTTCTACGAATTATTATAATTGCTTGCACCTGTGCATTTAGCGAGTCACCGTATCTTAATAAATTCCGTGAATACGATCAGTACTGGTCTTTTACTTATCAAATAATTAATCATGATAGGAAAATTTTGAATAAAGGACGGCGTCTTGCTAATAAACTTTAGGAACTAATTAAAAATAATAAAAATTTGGGAGATCTGACGGCGTCCCTTTACAACCAATTTAAAATTAGAAACAGAAATTGGTCAGAACAACGTTATCCATATTCGAGTAAAGAAAAGGATATTATATATTTGAGCCACCAAGCAATTCAAACTAGCACGAAATCTCGCGCCAACAGATTAACAGATTCAGTACCACATCTGGTATACATAAAAAGCTACATCTGGTATATATAACAGTCGCAGCAAAGCCACTGCGCACGACTACAGAACCAGTAGCACAAAATAACTATTCAAAATGGAGGTTATAAATTCACGGGTGTCGCACATAAATCCAATCTTAATAAAAGTTATTCAAAATTTTGATCGTTGATTGTGCGTGTAACATTAAAGGATTGTTAATGAACACATACCAATTCTACATGAGAGAAGTGGTATTAAAATCAACTACAGGTGGGTCTTCAACTGACACCGAACTCATACTACAGGTAAATATGTTTAACAAATACTTGTTGGTATTACCAATCTAAATATATTCAACTTCCCTGCAGGCAATCGTAACCTGCTGAAAGCAATTTAGGTACGAGTCTTATTCAGAGGTAAGATGTTTGTCAAATACTTGTTAACGGAATGTACTTCTTTTCGTTGTAGAAAGCAATTTATTTACCCGTGCAAGAAAAAGGAAAGAGCTGACCTGTGGTTGCGAATGCTTATGCGTTTTTTTAGCAGACAACCAACGAGCAAGCAGTCCCCAGTACGTAAGCTACAGCTGATCGCAGTTTACCAGCAACACAATCCATACAATAAGCCAAAGAGATACAGAACAGATACTCCTGTTACATCAATCAAGACAACCAAATGTAAACATGAACTTGGATGTAATCCTAACGGTAAAGTTATATGGACACTTCAATAGATGGAAACTTAAATATATGGAAACGTAGGTGTATGGAACTCAAGTTAGTTGCTCTCAGATCGAATACGAGCGGTAGTTTAAATGTCTTAAGCAATTTGTTACTCTTATTTCTTTGAAGAAGTAATGTGAAATTCTTTTGTGTGTGACACCAAAATGTGTGGGTGTAGTGAAATATTTCTATTACATCCGACTTAAATGGCGATTATATCACTTTTATACAACAAAGCGATATTATATAGTAAAAATTTTCTATAAAAATGATACTTAGCATCTAGTAAATAAAAAGAAGAACATTTTCTAGAAACTTTCCACCCTTCTACAGCAATGACGAATTTGAAAAGGAATCCAACGCCTCAAGAAACAATTTTACAACTTGAAAAACATTTTTATCAAATTATTATTACCACAAATTTTGTATTTAGTCAGAATAAACCGTTATTTATACAGTGTATGTATTTAGAAATAGCAAAATAACATATCGCTGTTCAGAGTTAAGTATACTAATCACTAGAACTACGTATATATCAGAGAAGGCGCTATAGGTATTGATTGAAATTAATTTTTATTTAAAAACGAGTAAACTTTTAAAATGCAGAAATAGATGAGAGAGAAATAATTTTCGTAAAATGTAGAAGCGTACGTCGTAAAAGAAAATCATATGAGAAGTAGCAATTAGCTACAGTACAGGAATAATTTGTATATCATTTAATCCATTATACTCATTAGTAAATGCGATAAATACAGCAATTTTACCTCATTATAGGAAAGAAAATAAATACTAGTAAGCTTAAAGCACATTATTTATCCTGCACCTGTCTTATTATCCTGACCAGTAACCAGGACAGTAATCCTGACCAGTATCCGTTATCCCTTACCCATATTATTGACTTAGCCAGAATCCTGTATTTATCTATGCATACTTTTATGTACAACATTCTTGGTAGTCAAAAGTCCTGAGAAAGGTGCATAAACGTTACTAGGGTAAGAAGTCCTTAGTTTGCCGTAGGTGACGCCCCAGAAAAACTAAACATATCTAAGCCAAGAATCATCCCTTTATCACTATAAGACCCCTTCACAAACTAGTAAAACACGTTCATTCATATAATGCTCTTGGTGCCCCACCCCCCCGAGATCGGTACTGAATGATTGTTGAAGGATATAGTTAATTAGATGGAGGTTATTCCCTGAGTAATTAGCTACTTCTTCTTGACAGAAGGCTCCTTTAACGATATTAACACTTCAAACGTTGCCGACGGTTTCGATTCCGGATACTATATTACCGTTTCCCAAATATTACTTTGACCTGGCCTGCATATAAAATTCCAGTTTCCTGTTATGATTTTATTCATAAGCATTTCACTAATAATCATTAGTATCATTACCTATAAATAATTTGTGCCCTGAGTTCAATTCATTTGATTTAAATAGACAATTAATACCGGACAGCTGGTTATTATCAGCGCACTAACTTTCATACCTAATTACAAATATAAATACAACACTCACCTGTAAATAACTCCCTAGTAAGCCTGACTTTACATTACACACATTTAATTACATTGATATTATAATTAACCTTTTTAGTAATGAAAATTTTCCGTATTACTAAAACATCTATTTTATTATATATTCACAGTAAAACCCATAGGAGGGCGATCTGAATTCGGAAGATAGCGTCGTACCATAGTGGTTTGACTACGAGGGGCCACGAGAATCATTTCTAGTTTCCGGTTTATTTATTTAATCCAGTAGAACTAAGTTAGTTTATTTTATTATTTCCTTGCAGGATTTGTTTTAATTTATATTATTATAACCGAGTAATTTTTTTGTAACTTATAAGATTTATTCATGAGTTTATTGACAAAGTAGTGTGACAGTCGAGAAGCAACGCGAAGGGAGGCATTACAATATGTTTCTTTGCTTACTTGTTTACTAACTAATATAACAATATAACAGGTAACAATACTTCATTGTAAGGGAACATTAATATAGGGAAACATTGTTTAACAGAAATTCCAGTAAATGATATTTTATATTTGAGGAAATTAACGTACCCACCCAACATGTTCAATCGGCTTAGATCTGATTAAATTGGCTAAATTGACAAAACCAAACGGTTTGTTAAAACGACTTAGCTGAAGTGATTCCATTGAAATGGAAGCACTTCAATTACAGACATTTAATTTCAAACCATTTGATCGAAAGAAATGTTACAAGATACAAGGAATCAAACAATATCTCAAAGCACAGAAATAAAGGACTAGCTTTGAAGAAAACATCGGAACAAAAAAATAACTGTTATTAATCCAATCACATTAAATTAATAACGTAATCTATACGAAGCACAAACTATTTTTTTAAATACGTTTTTGTTGTCTTTTATCCATCAGCCACATTTTTTTAACATCATCATTTATATAAATATTTTAAATAAGTAAACACTTACTTATTCGGTTTAATAACGAGAAATTTAACTCACTTTTGTTTCAGAATGTTTCAGAATTTTAGAAAAGTATTTGGGAAACAATGAGTTCAAATGTGAAACTTAAGAAAATAAAACATTCTGGTCATTTCATTAAGTCACAAAAAAAGATAAAAAGTGAATAAAAATTCCTTGTAATATCATGAAATTGTACATCTTATGAAATTAAAAATTTCTTGCTGTTAAAGTTCGCCGTAAAACTAAAAAAAGCTTTTATTAGAAAAATAAATTTAATATTTAGTATATTTTGTAATACTTAAAAGAACAAAACAACTCATTGTAATAAAGTTCAAACGCTAAAATTCCTGAGTACATCGTGAAAATATTAATTGATGTTAAATAGCATTTAAAAAGAATTCCTTAGAACTTTTCAATGTGCTATTTGTACTTTTTTACATTCCCATCACATAAATCCATCTTGTGTGTTTTTACGAACTCTCATATCCTGTTTATGACTGCACAGTATTAAGTTTGCTCGCAACAAAATTGCTACTATTTTTTATAACAGTCGACTTTCTTAACATCCCTTTTCACTTCAGCATATGTCCTCCACATGATACTATTCCTTTAATATCTTTGTATCTCTAAAAACACGATAACTGAAGCCTATGACCGTTCGTTTATTTCCACTTCAGTCGGCCTCTTCAGTAGAAATGTGCTTAGCTTAGGGTTTTGTTTGTTTTATATCTGATCTTTTTTTACTGCTAATTGGAGATTGAAACTGATTCAAATTTTATACACGGTTAATACACAGGGCAACTTTAAACTTGATACAATGTGATTACGTAATGTAATTCAAGCCATAAACCCGTTAAGAATAAAATCCGTATGGTAATTTAAAAAGTTCTTCCATTTTATACCCAGTAATAAGTGCTCATACTTGTTAGGCAGTTGTTGAGGTGTTATACTACTCTAGAGAGTGCTAATAACAGCAGTGTATGTGGCAATTTTCCAAATACAGTGGTATTGGGGAATGCGTTCATCTCATTTTCGCCAAAGAATAACTATACACATACAGTAAAAGGTAACATGTGTACAAGTGTCGAAAAATTTTATTAATTCATGTTATCCTCGTCTTTCTAAATGTGCGGTGCTCAATAATAATATTTTGTTTTACTACAATACCTTTACAAGATAGATGTAATTGTTTGAAGAGCATTATACTCTAAAAGTTATTGTACGTTAATATTAAAAGGAGTCTAAGTTTAAAAAAGGCAAGATCATAAAGGCGAACATGGATGAAATTAAAGTTATAATTAAAATCATAATTTAATTCACTGTCATATTTCGTATTCAATTAAAACTTTGAAAAATTGCTGAATACAATTCTCTGAACTTTTTTTTATTCATATTTTATTAGTGGTCTTGATAGCTTGGAAACTTCTCTAAGTCGTATTCTATTAATTTAGTACCTACTTAGTTTTAAAATTGAACCAATTCTTATTCTCATCATGATAACAATATAAAAGTTTTTTTTAAATCATCACAAACCTGTTATGTTCATTTGCATATAAAGTAGAGGTGCTGTAAAGGAAATAACCACAATTGGATTTAGAGTTGGATAAAAAGCGTCCGTTTAGTAATCGAAAACCTTAATTTTCGTTTAGTTCTGTAACCGTGTAAAACCTTGTGATGATGTTCGTTAAAATTGTTTTAGTCTAATGAAATATAGAATTATAATTTATTTTGTTCCTATTACATAATAACACTTTTTTTTTACTAATAGTATTCCTGAACAGGCTAAGATTTACCTAACGTGACAGAGCACCCAGGAACACTGAGAGGGGGTTAGGGATATTGTTAGGCTGACGAGAAATGTTTATGAATGACGACCTTAAATTTGCTTAAATAAAAGTTTAGAGGAAAACAGGAACTGGGTAGTGCATTCCACAATTTGATGGCGGTGAGGAAAAAATGTAGATTGCGCCCGTTTAGTATGCCAAGATAAAATTTTGAGTGCGTAATTATGGTGTGAATAGGTAAACCGATAGTTCCTAGCGAAGAAGGCCTGCGAAGGTATTAAGTAGTGTATTTCGGAATGACATTTTCCAGCGATAGAACAAGGAAAGAACCGACACTATTCTCCTATGCTAAAGAGACTGTAGGTCAGAAGTCAGAGACGTGTCGTTTATAAGTCCCATAGCACATTTTCGGATGCGGTTTACCATATCAAGGGCGTATTAGGGAGCACTGAATTGTATTCCAGATCAGGTCGCATCCCTAAGATAGAAATAGAACTTGAAAACCTGAGACCTAAGCCATTCACATTTAGAGCAGGAAATGAGCGGTATTTCTTAGCGCACACAAGGCAACACTGTGTTTTATCGGCGGTGAACGTAAGTAGATCAGTCCTTGCCCATTTAAGGATACATCCTAGGTCTCTATTGATTGAGGCTGCTATTTTCACTTTAACGTGCTAATAGACTTGTGTGAATACTGAGAAGAAGTACAATGTAGAATACCTTCGTCTGCAAAGCAATGGGTCGGGTTAGTTGTTGAAAAAATGAGGTCAAGTATGTATAGCAGGAAAAGTTTGGACGCTATCACTGATCCTTGGGGTACGTACGCGTTAATAGCAGTTTCTTTCGAAAAGAAGCCGTCGACGACAACACGTATACATCTTTGGTTAAGAAAGCTGGAGATTCAATTGATATCGAATAAGCCGAACGAGGTGAGCTTGGAAAGTAGGAACTTCTGGCAAAGCTGATCAAAAGCCTTTGAAGTATCAAAAGCTGCTACGATTGTTTCACCGGACCTTCCTAATGTGGTATTCCAAAGTTGGGTGACATATGCAAGAACATCACTTGTAGAACAATTCTGTCTGAACCCATACTGGTGATCGTTGAGGAGTTTATTCCTCTTGAGGAACGAAAGCAGTTGGTGGTTGATGGCTTTTGCATGATTTTTGATAGAATGGTGATAGCTATTGTTTGATAGTTTGAGGGATCGGTTTTATCGCTCTTTTTGGGAACAGGTTGGACATTTGCGAACTTCTACGATGAGGGAAACTTTCCAGATGACGTGGAGATCGAAAAGAGTTTGGGCAATACAATTACTAGCTCGGGATTTCATATTTTGAGGACGATAGCTGGAATACCATCAGGGCCAGTCGCCTTGTTTGAGGCAGGTTTATTGATAATTGACTCTAAGAGTTTGTGTCGAAAGTAGATTGGTTTCATAGCGTGTAGGGTAGATTTGGGCGATGGCACAATTTTACCGGAATCATTGAGACATGAATTTGATGTAAAGTAATAGACAAGGAGGTTGACTGGGCTTTGTCAGCAGGATCCGCTACTACAGCTCCGTCACGATACGTCATGGGAGGAAAAGAAGATGTGCCGAAGTTTTTACTGGGGGCTTTAGCTAATGATCAAAATTTGCGACTACCCAAAGGACAGGATACTAATTCTTTGCATTTACGTTCTTCAAACATCTTTTTGGCTTTGATGATTTTGTAACTATTGCTTGCGGCAATGTACTCGGCGTGATTTTCGACAGATTTATTTGATTTCCATTTGGTAGAGTTTATGCTTTTGCAATAATGCGTCAGTGCAAGGCCTATTAAGCTATAGTTGGGAACGGGCGGCATGACATACGCGATTAGGTTTTTTGTGGATGTGTAACTCATCAAAGTAACTTAGGTTATTGAAAGAGTAGTGTTTCAATCGAAGGACCGTTTGAAGGAGGAAAGTTGCCAAAATCTCGCAGTTTGCTCCAGTTAGCTGATTTAAAGCACCTCATAGTTCTGTCTGTTTTTTGAATGACAGTGGGATTTGGTACAGAGGAACCTATTTCAATTAGGCAGTGGTCTGATTGACCAAGTGGGGAAAGGAATTTTACAGATAAGTGGATTAGATGTAAGGAATAGGTCCAAGAGATGTGGAGTGTGGTTACGGTTGCCAGGGATTCTGGTGGGTTCGGAAATAATTTGTGTGAGGTCACAGAATACAGCAAATGCTACTGCACTTATGACCTGTGGGATTATTGGTAGATGAAAGATGAAGCCAGTTGGAGTTGTTAAAGTCCTCCAGAATTGAGACATCGCAAGATGGAAACTGTGATAAGAGGTAGTTTATTTTCAGACTAAGGTAATCAAAAAGATCAGAACAGTATCACTGCATAAATTGGAGCCCAGAGTGTTAGAACCAAACCACGTAGAATTGGTTGTTTTCCAAAGTAGACACCCTCTTACAACCCATATTGTCCTTGGTATACGCACATACCGCGCCTTTAAGTCGAGTGTAGGTTATATCTCGGAAATTGCAGGTCGGCGAATCAGTGCTTCACGGGGAGACTTGTGTTTCTGACAGAAACAGAATGTCCGGTTGCACTTGTTCCAGATGTACGTGAACAGCTATAAGATTTAACCTAATACCACTTAAGTTGCAGCAATGTATCCGAATGTTGATACTGTTGGGGCAGGATTTTATTATTGGCAGATCTTACTACTCTTAGTCTTGATTTTGGCGTTGACGAATATTTGTCTCCGCCAAAATCCTTGGGACGGATCGACGGATCTATGCGAGACTGTGAGCGTCTCGAACCTACTCGCCTGGGATATAGCGTCTGCGTATTTACAAAAAAAGTTGTACACTTTTACTGCGAAATATGTGGGACAATATAAGTAATCTTTATTGTAAAATCAAAAGTTAACAACAAGAACGTCTTTATCTTAATTTAAGCCATACACCATCATATTTCAATAGTTCGTTGAGTTGATCGGCCCATTTGCCACCGTTTTGCTTTTGTAGCGCGGCGTGTGGAAAGCGGACTCTGCTTCCGTCATCAAGCTTAGTTCTGAGGACTGATTTTGTACTTGAGTAGAATTCGTTTACTATGATTATTTTCCAAGCACTTGACTACTCTCAGATTCGAACGTGGCACTTTTCACTTACAAGCCTGACACCTTAACCGTTGAGTCACTGAGTAATCCAATATACATATACAGGATTGGCTTATCGGATTTTATGCCAGTGCACGTGGCTTCTTTGAGTTTTCCACGAGTTGTAGTTTCGTGCATTGCCACTATCTATATGTTATCCCAATGGATTCGGTGGTCTTCGTTTTAGACAGACTCGGTGATTGTCGACCTTACTGTTTCGCCTTTACGGAAGTTGTTCTTGTGTTCCTGAAGTAACACTTTCAGTGATCTGATGATTTCTCCTTATCTAGGGTCGGTCGCATTGGCGTGGCATTTTGTAAGCACAATTCTGGTCTTTAATGTGCGGTTTGGTTTTGGTTAGTATTCCACTGAGCGTTCTTGTCGATTTGAAAGCAATGCGTACCTTCTATTTGCTGCCTATACTTCGTATTTTTTCCGAGGTACCTGATATACATGGTGTTACACTGTGCATTTAGATTCTCCATTTTCACTTACCCTTTCCCTGTTTAGGTTAGGTGTTAGATCGGGATAGTCATTTTTTAAGTGTTTTAGCGAAATTTCCTTTTTATTTTTTCAGCTCCTCTTATTTCGAGACATATTGTTTCAGCATCTTGCCACGACTAACTTCACATTTTTGTGATGTTCGGAATTGTAGTTTTGGTACCTCCCCATGTGGGTGGGTTTTCTATATACACGTGAAAGTGCTGTCATTTCTATGTACAGGAATGGCAGTATTTGTTCCGACACCAATTCCAATGTGAACTTTATGGAGGTTGCGCAGCTATTTAGATTATTTAAAAATTAATTCAGTTTATGCTTGCTGTGTTGCCAAACTAAGAAGGTATCTATCGTACATATATCTAAGCCACATCCTTTGTTTTCCATGAATTCGGACATCGCTTTGTCTTCGAAGTCTTCCATGTATATATTGCTCACTATGGGTGATAATGGGGAACCCGCCGACAGTCCAACCTCCTGTTGGTAGAATTTGGATTCGATTTGGAAGTATGGTGTTCTAATGCAGATCGTCGGATGTTCCATTATTGTGTTTACCGAGAGTTGTGTGCGTTCGTCTAAGGTTTCGTACTTTTCTAACCTGTCCCTTATAATAGTGAGTGACTTGTCGGTGGGAACAGGTTCACGATTTCTTTGTGGTTGGGTTGGAAGTTTCTGATGGTTTCCACGATGTGGTGCGTATTCTTGACCATCACAGACTCGGTTTTGATGCCACGATTTTAAGGAAGGTAAATGTTTTTCACTTATTGGAAAAGCTTAGACGGCTCTTGATAGGCTAATTATTGAATACTGAAAAATTATGAGTGTTCTTAAGGTACGACGTACGTTAGTAAAAACTTTTTGACCCTGATTGGTTTAATTCACGCCAATATCAAATTGTTACGGTGTAACTAAATAATACTACGAGTCGTCAAAATTATGCGGTTTTTTTAGACTGCGTCGAACATTAGTGTAATAGTTTTATATGATGCCAAGTAGTGAATATGAACTTTTAAGACGAATGTGGATCTTAGTTGCCGAAGATGGGTAGCATATTCAGTAACTGGAGGCGGTAGTGCTAAGATCAGACGTCCTAGATCGGTACTCTGTTTATCTGCAGACATACTAGAAACCAGAGTTATTGATCTCGGGCAGTTTACCTAAACTATTGCAAAATTATTTATTTAAATTATTAACAACCCGTATTTAAAGTAATAATTTAGATTCTCATCAGGCACTTATAAAATAATAGAAATTATAAAACGGAGTTAGAAATATCATAACTTAATCTCAAGCTTTTAGGATGTTTTATTTAACTATAAATGCAAATAGCGGTTAAGCTATGATGAAGATTCTTTGTCTTACAGGTGCAGTTATTGAAGCACCTTAGGACCATTGTTTTCGGTGACAAAAATCAAATATTATTCACAAGTGAACTAATGTAATCACAAGTGAGTAAGTTCGATGGCTGTCAGTTGAAATTAAAGTTAATTATTATCAGTTTCGTGCGAATCAATGAAAATTTTGAAAAAAATAGGGAATTGTTTATTTTATAACTACAACAACCATTGGTAACTACGAAAAATGATACATTCGACAATACAATTTTTATAGGCGGATATCAGGTATTTGTTTGAGTGAAATTAATTTCTTCGATGCACCTGTAAGATACAACAAAAAATATCACACGTGAGCGAAATGCCATTAAGAAACTATTGAGAAGTGTCAAACTTCTCACTCGCGTATCAAAGTACATCTTTCTCACTTATATAATGTACTATTATTGAACTACTGTATTTGAAGTTTAGGTGACTTACGGTAAGATTTAGAATTTTACAATCTCTAATATTTTAATAAGGGCTCGGCTTATCTATCATAGTTTGAAACATCTACATATAATTATATATATAATTTACAATACTAATGGAAGGAATAATGAAAATAAATAATTTTACGATTAGAAGCTAGACTTTTTAGATTGTACTACAATCGCAACATAACAAGAAATTCAAAATACTTGATGATAAAGAATACTTTTTAATAAATTATTATAAGTTTTTGTTTTGAACGAATAAGTTCAAAGGTAAATATGTAATTAAAAATTATTATTAATTTTATTAAATACATAAATAAAAAGTATCCCTCGAGTAGGACTCGAATCTACGACCCGTACTTTGCTAGAGTACCGCGCTAACCAACTGCGCCATCAAGGTTCAAGCCCCAATCGATGTAAATTTTGTTTTTATGTATGTAAAACTGATGTAAATAATAATAAATCTCTTTAACTCAAATACACGGTCTGGAGCAAACGGTTATTTAGTTGCGCCTTACTCACACCACCCACTTTCAATTAAAACTTTTCTTCAAAATTAATATTTGAGCAAGTATCCTTTAAATAAAAGTGTATTAGGCAATTAAAACTGTACTATACCTAATAATATACAATAAGTTGATAACTTTTTCAAGAACATCGCAAGCGTAACTAGATGAGGGAATACATGTTTACCTGGCTTTCATAACCTCTGCGTACCATCAGAAGTGGTATATTTGGGAAAGCCGGTCGCTATGCTTTTAACAAACACAATTGGTTTTTAATTAGTAGATTATTGAAATTTTGATAACATAAACATGCTAAACTTGTTCCCTATCGCAGAACGGGAAAATTGATATAAAAATTTACTACTTCGCGTACAAAAAAAGAATTACTTAAATATCGGTATAGTTAATAATTAAAGATAATCTTATCAAGTTGGATTTGAAAAATACGATATTTAAACGGCTACTGGAGCACCTCACGTGCTGTTTGAATGCAATTTTTATCAGACTG